>JAKSZP010018753.1:0-92591 GCA_022478985.1 Massospora cicadina | reverse complement strand
AGGGGAATTACATTCAGTTTGCCAAAAAAAAGAGTATGAAGAGCAAGCCTGTTAGCCACTGGAAGTAGTAGATACTACAGTGTGATCATTTTCCTGCTATAAATTAACATATTACTGGAAAAAGGTTTATTATTCTCAGAACACAGGAAGATAATCAACCAGCTGAGTTTGGTATCACTCAAGGCAATAATAAAGTAGTCAACTAGTTGAGAGATTAAAAAAAGAAGGCTCAAGGCTGTAATTCCAGGAGACAGGATATTCTTCAGTAAATAATTTTTGAACAATCTTTTAACAAAAGTAAACAAAAAGATTACAAGATAAAAAAGTGATGTTTATTTTACTTTAAACTTTTAATATTTATAGTAAATTGGGATTGTCTTTAGTGAGATGGAAGTCTAGGATCTCTTGGCAAAGAGTCTTTAACAAACAAGTATTGGGATGCTAATTGAGATGATTTTGCTAATGGAGATTGAGTTTGTCCACTTACAAAAGAAGGTGTCACTTCTGGTGTAGTTGAAAATTCTAACGATTGAGGTTTTGGTGTAGAAATGACTCCTTCATCAATTAACTTATCACTGAGGAAATTTTCATGGGAAGTAGAGTTGATCTCATCTCCACTATTATCCAAATGTCTTACTATGTCCCCCTTAATATTCTATTGATATTGGACATAAAGCCTATCTTATAGCAAGCTGCTTTTTGGCCTCCAGGTAAAGTATGGGAATCTATTCTCATATGCAAGCGCAACCATCATTGATGGCCATGGCGGTGCATAAAACTACCAGTTTTATTAATTTTCGCCCCTTCAAGGGGTTTTTTGATCTCAGCTTCCATTCTGAAGCTGATGCAGTGGCAGCCGCCAAACTGCAGTTGATTTAAAAAATCACTACAACTGTTTGCACTTGGTTCCCAGATGAGGCCACTCTGGTTGTCCATTTCGCCGGGTTACCCTCCCACCTTTTCCCCAAATGCCTCTGCCATGAGCTCATGGAGGGTTTGACCATTTACTGCACAGACCCCATGTTGCAGTTCATTTTTCTAATGAGGCAGATCGTCTGGCAGGGCCTTGCGCCTTTGTGACGATTCACCTTTTCCATTGAGACACCCACCTTACAATTCCCCCCTCCCCTGCACCATGATCAGATTTACCCTGATAACCCCTTTTGGGCACATGTCAAAAAGCTGCGCGTCATTTTACCCCTTGTGCTTTGAACTTGAACATTCAAAGGTCAAATGCCCTGCGGTTTCTGACTCCACCAATTCAGCTGCTCCCCTGTCTGGTGTCAGCTCAGCTTCAGCCATGCCCAAATTTATCAAGTGAAGCTCTATTCTCCCATCCCTAACCTTGGCAAATTCTGGCGTGGCTTCCAAAGCCACAGCCAATAAAAATTTTAAAAATTTTAAGAATTATGTCAATTTATGGCAACCTGAGCTGAGGCTGAAACAGTTTCAACTTAGCTGCCTTGGTCAACTGTTCATGGCCAATCAGGTGCAGCCACCTGCCAAACCTGGTGGCTGGGTCAGCGCAAGCCAAAACAAATCCTTTCAAATGTCTTGATTGGATTGTTGATAGCAACTGGTCATATAATGTTAAACTGGATTTCGCATTTGAAGAATGTTTGACGAGCCTCCTGATTTGCGCCCTTCCATTTTCACCTCAAAAATGGTTATCCTCTATATAAAGATAAATTTAAAATGGCAGTCAAAGCCGCTGCTGCTCCTCCAACTCCCTACTCTGCCAGAAATTCCATGGGGCGATGGATCCCCTGGTCGAAAGTATTCCTATCCCAATTTACCCATGGTTTGGAGAAGGATGCAAAATATAAGATTGAGGAGCTCGCTTTTGATGTGAGCTTCACTTACATTATTGCAGCAAAAACTTTTATTTTTGACCCCAATTATCCCCAAACCACAAACGCATTAAGTCATTTACTTATGTGCCTGCTCTCATAAATTTTCTGAGCATCAGCTTGCTAGATATATTGAGGCAATGGACACTGAGGGCCTCATTAATGAAGAAGTCTCACTACCTTACCTCTTTATGCCACACGCCACTGATGCCCCAACTCCTATGCTATCTGACATGGTCTTCCAGATGAAGCGGGTGCTGGACAAAAGATTCCAAAAAGCTTCCTCACCATCTGATATAGCTTCCTAGTCTGATATCTTAGGGGCTATATTAGGATTTTTTATTATGCTAACTCCTTTATTTGGCTCATTCACAAATAAAGATGCGTGGTGGCTCCCCCTTTTGAGTTGGGAAACACTAGTTCTAAAAAGAGGGATATATGGCCTAAAATCAAGCATGAACTCAATTGACTATAGATATATGGCCAAATTGGATGGCCTATCCAGAGTTGACTTTTTATTAATTTGTGTGGACCAGAACAAGTGTCATTAGCATGTTAGGTTAACCTTTTATTGATGTTGTTAAAACTAGAAAAGATATTCTATTTAATAATGGTAATGCAGGTCGTCTGGCGTTTATTTTTTGGTTTTATTAGAGGTCATGAGTATTATCCTTCCATAGCAAGGGCCTGTAACTGAATTATATCATTTGCTAGAGCTCTCATAGTTAAGTCAGCGGTATCTGGCACAGAGTTGGCTAGTTCTGGTTGTACTCTAAGGTAAATCTGGTTTCTCTATCATATAATTTTTGAATTAGGACATCTTAATAATTCAATGAGAGCTTATTCTATAAGCCATCAGTGCACTAGGAAAGTATAGGTTCCAACGATGGATATCCAAAGTTTCCATCTTTTGCAGGATAAAAATAAAGTCCCATTAGCACGCTCAACTGCTCCGGTGGAAGAAGGAAATAAGAGCAACAAAATGATGACTAAAAATAAACAGAAAGAACAGGTCCCATATACCATTAATGTAAATTAAGACCATTATCTGATAATAATACCTGAGGGCACTTGTTATGGGTAGAACATGTTGGAATAAAACCATTGCAGTGGCTTTAGAAGTAGCAGCTGACACCATTTTGGCTTCCACCCATTTTGTTAAATGGTCTATAGCCAGCAGTAATATATTTATGGCCATGAAGTCCTTTGGTAAAGGCCTCACTACAACTATACTAACCACGTGTAAAGGTTCTGAAGGAGCCACAATTTGATATTGATATTGAAGTACAGATGATCCTGGTTCCAGAAAATAAGGCACGCCTCAAGGACTTCATAGATGGTTTTAAACACCCTATCTCAATAAGTATATAGTCTTCAGCCATTCATAAAGTCTTTTTAATGGCACCATGGCCAATTGCATATGCCCTTCCACAATTTCTTCCGTCTAATAAGAGGGAAGAAAAATGGAAATCCAATTTACCATTGATAAGTTTATAGAATAACCATCTTGAATCTGAGTATTTTCGTTCTTCTTACATAGTTTATCCTGTATTTCTTTAGTCTCAAACCCAACTTTTCGAACAGCCAACAAGATCATAACTTTTATCCTCTTCAGGAGTAAGCACAGCCAATATATGCATCCTGGATAGACCATTTGCGCTTAATGGATTTTTCTGGTATGGTGTTCAATAGAGAGATCATAACTCTGTAAACGAAGGACCCATAAGGATAACTGTCCATCAGGGTCCTTCATTTGTTATAGCCACTGTATTGAGGCATGATCGTTGCCACTGTGATATGAGTTCCATACAGGTAGGGATGGAATTGTTTAAAAGATAAAATGAAATCCAGGCACCCCTGCTCAATTACACTATAGTTTCTCTCCAACTTAACTAAAGTCTTACTGTAGTAGATGACTGGATGATCTACATTATTTTCATCATTCTGAGTGAGGATTACCCCAACTGCGACATCATTAATGTTGGTTTACAAAATAAAAGGCTGATTAAACTGAGGATGTATTAGAATTTGCTGATTACATAAGGCAGCTTTAAGAGAAATGAAAGATTGTTCTAATTCAGGTTTCCACTCAAAAAGGTACTCCTTTTTGTAATAAATAAGTTAAGGGTTCTGATAACTTAGAAAATATAGGGATAAACTCTTGATACTATCTGACCATCCCTAAAAATACTTTTATATCTCTTAAGATAGCAGGCTGAGACATTTTTGGATTGTGTTAATCTTGTCAGATAGATGTAGAATTTTTCTTTGATATCAGATGACAAAACAAATCGTCTCATTTTGAAAAATGAACACAAAGAAGGTTCCAACTTTAGCGAGTTTTTATATAGTTGATTTTATACTTCTCAATGGTGACCCATAAGAGATTTTAACGTCTTAACGAATACAGTTATGTTGTCAAGGTATACTAAAAACGCAGGAAATTTCGAGATTACTTAAAATTTCACCCATTGCCCGTTGGAAGGTAGCCAGGGTGTTACACAGTCCTGCAGCATTCTGGTGAACTTGAACAATCATTTGCTTGTGATTAGGGCACATTTATGTCGGTCTTTGGGTGCCAGTTCTATTTGCCAATAACCACTTGCTAAAACCATGGAAGAAAAGTATTGGGCGCTAGCAAGTAACTGAAGAGAATCATCAATCTGAAGAAGGGATAACTATCCTTATTAGTAACAGCATCCAGGCGTTGTTAATCCATCACCACTCTATGATCACCATCTTTTTTCTGTATTAATAAAAAAAGAAGCCCAGGGATTATGAGATGGAACCAATGACTCAGGATCTGAGTAGTTGTATAAGTTCAACTGTTACTTAGCTTCTTCAACCTTACTCTTTTAATACAGGAGAGTGTGGAATGGGGGTGCACTCCAGTCTCTACTAGATGTAATATACATATAATTTAACAAAGTCATACGTAGATTTAAAAAATACTAGAATATTTTTCTAATAAATTATCTACTTCTTTACGCCGATCAGTAGTTAGTTTAGGACTAATGGAAGGGCTAGTGTCCAATGGTAGGGGGCTGTTTAAGACCCATATTTCTTAGTTTATCAAATTCTAAAAAGGCCTTTGACTTTGTCAACAGCCAATGGGCGAATGAAAGCAATTGAAAGATTTAATCCAACATTCATTGGTATATCAATTAGTTTGCTAATATTACCATATAGAACCAGCATATGATGTATCTAAAATCACTGGAAAAGTCAAAACTTCTCTTAACAAAGGATTTTGATGTCAATGATTTTCTAATAAATGGCAAGGGGTATAGTAACATTAATTTGAGTGTCCACAATAATTTGAGATTTGGGCATAATTACTATTGTGTAACAGAAAGGAAAACCCCCAGTTCTGACTGCTGTATAGTTTTACATATTGCTTTGGTGCACTAACAAGCAACCAAAGTGTCTAACCGAGAAGGGAGAGGTTTGGGGTTCCAACAAGCAAAAAAAACATTCACCTCACATTGGTTGGCTATGTAAATCCTCTGGGTGGTTAATCCAATCCAACCAGGTAAAAGCCTTCCTTAAAATGGAAATACCTGGAAAAAGACCACAGGTGTGTGAGGTATGCAAACCCTGAAACATCCTTTAATTTTTATTCAGGATCATAAAAAACTAAGGCGCCCACTGACCAGAGCTCAACTGGGGAGCAACCAACAATGCTCCCCAGGAAGGGAAATGATAGGGTCCTCAGAATTTCTGAAGTGAACTTCAGAATGAGCATACGTGCCTTATAAAAGCAGCGCTTTAAAGACCTTACCCAAGCTATCAATTAGGCTTGCACAAGCCTTATTTACAGCTCAGGTGAGGAACAACCCAGCGTCTGAAACAACCAAACCAAAAATGTTACTAAAGCGATCTGACTTAGATTCGGAAAATCTGAATTTAAGTCAGAATGTAATAATGATACAAACTCATCCATTACATCACCCCCCACTTAGAGGAAAACCCCTCCCCAAAGAGTGGCCCCTTGGCAGAAGGCCGCCACAATGAGGGCTTCCTGGGGCGAGTTACCTCGAGCCCCAAGAAATTAGTCTGGACAAACTCTGAGCCCCTCAAAGAAACACAAATGGCGGGATCAAATCACCACTGGGCTTCCAGAATCAGCCCACTGTACGAGGTTGCATGCCAGCATGTGGCTGTGTTGTGCCCCCCTCCCAGGCCCCTGTTAGCAATGGTTTCCCATCCTGACTGGGAAGGCGCTTTCACTAAGAAAAACGTGAGAGGGGCACATGATCCAGTGCAGCTGAATGTGTGACTCCTTTCCAGGCGGACCATCCATGGGGTGAGGGAGCCCTGCTGGGACAGGACATTCAATGCCACAAATCCCTGGTGAGTGGGAGGCCCACTGGGAAATTATACTGTTGGTCACTTCAAGTCCAGGGTTGGCCATCAGTCACTGGCTCCCACTGGTGCTAGTTCCTTGACAACTGGGTTTAAGTGACCACTGAGGTTGGTAATAACTGGGGATAAGCATATAGCGAACAAGTGACTTCAGAAATGATGTAAAATATTAAAAAACACCAATTCTGACTGCCATATAATTTTACATATTGCTTTGGTGCACTGAAAAGCAACCATAGTGGCCTAACCGAGTAGGGAAGGTTTGGGGCACCACCAAACAGCCAAACATTCAACTCTCATTGGTTGGCTATGTAAATCCTCTGAGTGGTTGGTCCAATCCAACCACGTGAAAGCTTCAACAAAATGGAAACAACTGGAAAAAGACTACAGGTATGCGAGGTATGCAAACCCCAAAAGATTCTTTAATTTTATTCTAGATCATAAAAACCAAGGCGCCCGCTGACCTGAGCTTGTCTGGGTAGCAACTGACAATGCTCTCCAGGAAGGGAAATGCTAGGGTCCTCATAGAATTTCCATAGTGGACTTCATAATGTGGTTGCACGCCTTATAGAGGCAGCACTTTGGTGACCTCACCCAAGCTATCAATTAGGCTTGCACAAGCCTAATTAACAGCTTGGGCAAGGCACAACCCAGCTTCTGAAACAACCAAACCAAAAATGTTAATAAAGCAATCTGACTCAGATTTGGAAAATCTGAATCTAAGTTGGAATGTAACAAATGAGACATACTCGTCCGCTACATCACCCCCACTTAGAGGAAAAACCATTCTTTAAGAAGGGCCCTTGGCAGAAGGACTCCACAATGAGGGCTTTGTTGGCACTACAGTTCTTTGGACTGGCGCCAGGGTTCGTGGTGGCTCAAAGCTGGAAAATTGGAAAAGAGCACCAAAGAGGAAATGAGAAAATATGGGTCAGTTTACCAAATATTTTATTAAATTAAAATGCTTCAATATTTATAGGGTGCATCAGGACTTGGTGCCTTTGGGATCTTCGGAGCCTCATCCAATCAGGATCTTTACTAACCTTCCAGAATGGCCTCCTTGAGGGCGTCCTCAATGGATATCGTCGCTCACCTGACTGAGAATGTGGAAAGCCCACTCCACGTGACTCAGGACTAGGTGAGTAGGATCCTGAAAGAGTTTTTTCTTGGCTGGGTTCGATGACTGATTTGGCAGGGCTGGATTTGGAAGATGGGAATTTGAGTTGATTTTTATCTCAAATTCAGACAAGTCCCCTTCAAGATCCTGTCAGAGGGGGGAGTATGGCTGGGGGAACTGACCATGCACTCAGTTTACAACTGTCCCTTGATTAATGTCAGCAATGGAATACTCAGACTTCACCTTGTGTATAACTTTGTAGGGCCCAGACCACAGTACGTCAAGCTTGTTCTGTCAGCCTCCAGGTTGATGATGATAAAAGAGAGTGAGGTCACCTAGTTGAAATTCTGGTAAGGAGGGTCATCTGAGATTTAATTGGAATGTCTCTCTTCCAATGGTGATAACAATGCCTTGAGTGGCTTGAACTTGGAGCCAGACAATTTCATTGGCAAGGGCCCTCATATTTAAATCGGCGTTCTTGGGAGTGGAGGCTTTGAACAGGGGCTGGACGCTACTGGGTGGTCATGGGGCCCGCCCATACAGGGCTTCAAATGGGGACATTTTGATAACATGGTGATAGCTTACCCTTTAAGCAAGCAGGGCGCTGGGTAAATAATGGTTCCAGCGGGAAGGATCTGAGGCGGCCAACTTCTGCAGGATGGAGACAAGAATTCCATTATCCCGTTCTACCACCCCATTAGTAGAAGGGTGGTAGGGAGCAGCAAAACTCTGGGTGGTTTCAAATAGCAAAGTTAATTTCTGTACTACCTGAGAGGTGAAGTTTAGACCATTGTCCGAGAGCAAGGTCTGGGGGCACCCATGCTGGGTGAAAATGGAGCGAACAAGGAACAGGGCGGTAGCCTTAGCCATGGCTTCAGGAACTGAGATCGCCTTGACACACTTAGTCAGATGGTATATGGCAAGAATAATATACTTGTGACCATGTAGACCAGTGGAGAGGGGACCCACCACATCGATACTAACAACATTGAAAGGCTTGGTTGGCGCAACAATGGAGTGCTGATATTGAGGGTTGGCCTGGTCCTGGGATCGGCAGGTCATACAGGCTTCCAGAACCTCTTGGATGGTTTCTGACCATTCAGTCCCAATAGCAGCAAGACTTCACCCACTCATGGGTCTTCTTGACCGCACCATGCCCAACAGTAGCGTGGCCTTCCAGGATGACATCAGTACGAGAGGAGGGTCAGATGTAGGGAAGCCACTTCTTGTTGACTCTCTTGTAAAGTAACCCATCCTTGATCTGGGTGTCTTGAGTCATCCGGTGGAGTTTGTTTTGGACCCAGGGGGATTCCAGCTCCCAACGTTCAGGCTGTCCTATCAAGTCATAGAACCAATCCTCCTCCGGGGTCAGGACTGCTAATACCGGCATCCTGGAGAGTCTGCCAGCGTTTTGGTGAATGGCACCAGCGCGGTGGATGATGGTGAAGTCGTAGCTTTGTAGTCATAGGGCCCACCTGGCCAACCATCCATCCGGGTCTTTCATTTGTTGCAGCCATTGAAGGGAGGAATGGTCTGTAATAATAGTAAAATGTGTACCGTAGAGGTAAGGCCAGAAATGCTTGATGACTAAAAGAACTGCTAGATATTCCCTCTTGGTGACGCTGTAGTTTCGCTCAGCCTTGCTTAGGGTCTTGCTAAAATAAGCTATGGAATGATCAACCTAGTTCTCATCGTGCTGAGCCAGGATAGCCCCCACAGCGACGTCGCTAGCATCTGTGAACAGCAAGAAAGGCTTGTCAAAATGGGGATGAACTAGAGCAGGTTTAGTACATAAAGCCATACGTAGAGCATTGAAGGCCTGTTCCTGCTCAGGTCACCATTTGAATGGAACATTCTTTTGTAGAATGTAGAACAACGGCTCAGCAAGATCAGCAAACTGTGGGATGAACTGATAGTAATAGCCCACCATACCTAGGAAGACTTGAATATCTCATAGGCTTTGGGGGCGCAACATCTTTTCTATGGCACTTACCTTATTAGGGATAGGTTGAATGCCACGCTTGGAGATCTTATGGCCTAGGAACTCTAGCTCAGGCTGAAAAAAGGAGCACCTTAAGAGCTTGAGCTTGGAGGCCTTCCAGAGATGCTTGAAGACTTTCTTAAGGTGGTTGACATGTCCGTTAAAAGTTCGCAAAAAAATGATGATGTCATCCAGTTAGACCAGGACACAGGAGAGCTTCAGATCCCCAGAAATTCCATCCATGGCGCGCTGGAACATGGCCAGGGCGTTACAGAGGCCTTAGGGGCATCCGGGTAGGCTCAAACAGCCCTTCGTGGGAAATTAGAGCACACTTGGCTCGGTCTTTGGGGGCGAGCTCAACCTGCCAATACCCGCTGGTGAGGTCCACGGATGAGAAGTACTGGGAACCTGCAAGCAGTCGGAGAGAATCATCAATATGGGGCAGAGGATAGCTGTCCTTCTTGGTGATGGAGTTGAGTTGTCAATAATCCATCACCACCCTGTGCTTGCCATCCTCCTTGGACCAGCAAAAGAGGGGAGGACCAAGGGCTACGCGAGGGACCAAGAGCCCTGTGTCAAGCAGCTGTTTGAGTTCTACCGTGACCTGGGCCTCTTTGACCTTGCTCTTTCAGTAAGGCCGGGACCAAAAAGGGGGGGCATCCCCGGTTTCTACATGGTGGAGGACTCCATTCCTCCTCCAAAATCGTAGGTCAAAGTGGAGAATAAATCCGAGTATTCCTCCAGGAGCTCCTGAACCTTAAGTCGCTGTTCATCAGAGAGGTCCTTTCCTATGTTAGTGTCAACCAAATTGACTAAGGGTGGTGACTCCAAGCCAAGGTCCCTCAAATCCCCAAAGCTTCGGTTATCAGCAACAGCCCCCATTGGTAACAGGCAAACATAAGCGGCGGGTTGGTTAGGTCTTATAACTTTTGGTTTTTCAGTAAGGTTGGCTAGCAACACTGATATCAATACAGCATACGCTGGATCAAGGGTTCCGGGGCAGGTCAGTACTTCCTTGAGAGATGGGTTATCTAAACCTTGGACCTCCAGCAAATATCCTAAGGGAATGTTGACGTGGACCTGGGTGTCAACAACGACCTGGGATTTTGGGGGCATGGTAATTGCACGGGGCAAGTAAACTGGCATTTCCTCTGATCCATCCACAGCAGGAGGGGGCAGCTGGATTTGAGAGCCCTGGACGTGGTACTTGAGCTGATCAATTTGTCCTTCAGTCTCTAGTAGGCAGGCTCGGGCCTTGACATCAGCCCTAGAGTCATGGGCAGTTTCAAAAACCAGAGAGACTCGGTGTCCTAGAAGGGAGAGAAAACCACCATTATAATGGATAACAGCTGAATAGTCTCGAAGAAACTGGGCCCCAAGGAGTAGATCGTAGCTAGTTTTGTCCAAAGCGATGGCAGTTGTATTTAAAGCGAGTTTCCCAAACTGAATTGGTAGAGAGGAATAGGCCCCTATGGATCAGGTGCACTGAGGGCCAGCCGTGTCATACTCCATGTAGTGCGGCGTGTTGGGGGCGACCTTGATGCGTTTCACCAGCTTGGAAGAGATAACGTTCACAGGGGAGCCACTGTCAACTATGGCGTAAACTGGAATCTTGTGGACCCAGATGGCAACTCAGGTGACCAAACTTCCAAACTGAGGCGGCAATGTAAGGAACATAGGAGGATCATCAGAAGAAGAGTAAGCAGTATCAATGTCTTTATTGTCATTAGATATCGCAGCTACTTCTTTGGGGTTAAAGGCTTATGGTTTGTGTGTAGGGGTTACTTGAGGCTGGACAGGGGTGTCAGCATGGAGTGCCTCGTCCTTCATGCTGACTGCACTTTTCCCGCCTCCTCAGCTAGACGTTTCCAACAAGTTTTGGCGCTATGCCTAAAACCATTGCAATAGGTGCACCGCGGATGGGGGTTTTTCTGGTTCTCGATTACATGGACCCTAGGGCAGTTAGAGGGACCAGCGGACGCAGCCTTAGAGTTCAGGATTGTTGAAGGGATTTCGTTGAGGGCCTCCTTAATCTCCCTGATACAAGTGAACCCATTCTTTTGCCCGATCATGTGCATCTGGACCTCAGGATAGGACCCCAGGGCGGAGATGATGGCGGTGATGGCGTCATCCAGAGTGATACAGTTTGTTGTAACCAAAGGTTGTGCCTGAGCGTAGAACCAGTTGGCAAACTCCATAGGGTTTTCTCCTTTGTTAAGTCGAATGCCCATGAATGCTTGCTTCTGGTTGGCCAAGGTTTGGTTACTGCCAAACTCTTGGATCAGGGCGGTGCAAACCTGTTCCCAAGTCTTACACTCCTTCAGATGGGTAGTCATAATTTCCCGGGTGGTGCTGTCTAGGCAGGAGTGGATGTGCTTCACCTTTTGTTGGTCGGTGGCCTCCTCCATGGAACTCTTGTAGGCATACAATAAGGAGGCGATACTCTCCCATCCAGGGGTGAACTTTTTCCTTAAAGCTAGGTTTAAAGTTAGGGACAATAGGAGTAGAAAGGGTGTTAACGCCTGGGATAGGCGTCAGCTCCGAGATCTCCATTTCTGCATATTCTCAAGGAGCCCGCTGATCTAACTGCCTCCACAAGCCTTCTAAGTCTTCTTGGATATATTCCAGTTTTGACTGAGGGAGGAAGCGGACGCCTTGCTGGCAACCTGCTCCTTTAAGGATTGAATCTCAGCGTTCTGTAAATGGAGCTGGTTTTTGATGGTGGCTAACTGAGTTTCAAACCCACGACATGTTGTCTCAAGCCAGGAGATGCGAGCATTGGTGAGCCTCATGAAAGTGCTGAGGTTATCCATCTCATCCGACAGTGCTTTGATGGAGACCCTGGGGTTGAGGGGAACACCATCCGCTCGGAGCTTGCATCCCAATGCCACCCTTTGTGACTGGTCCCGCAGGGTGGCCAGGGCGGTTATTATATCCCTTCGCCAGGGGTCTTTGGGTTCGCCCAAGGTTGGGGGGCCGGAAGGCCTTGAGGCCCACGCGGTCCCTTGGGTCCTGCTGGCCCTTGACGTCCTTCAGGACCTTCTGGCCCCCTAGGCCCTTCTGGCCCAGCAGTCAAGGGGAGTAGTCGCGAGAGGCTAGCTCTCAGTAGCACTGCTGTAGGGATCATAGCAATTCTTCAGCTTGTTGTAAACGCTGGGTCCATGTTGCTTCAAACCGCTGAGCGTTTTGGCAAAACTGCTCCTCGAGGTAGCTGGAGATGCCACTATCTAATACCACCAGTTGATCGCGGATCTCATTGATTAGTCATTGGTTATCAAGTATAGCTTCACGATTATCATGCACAAAGGAGGAGGCAGCATCATAGAAGTCGATAATATATGAATGCAAATTTTGGGTGAGCCCTAGGTGCTGAGAGACCTCCTGATGGTGTAATCCTACTAACTGGAGGAGGTGATGAATTGAGGGATGGACGAAATTATGAAGGTAGCAATCAGGCCCCAAGGTAAGCTTCCCAGCAGGTAATATGGCTGAGGAGTAGAGGTCCCACATTGTGGATGGCACAGCGGAGGCGTGGGAGCGACTGGAATAGGCGCCCTCAGTGTAGATGCCAAGGATTAGTTGTTGGATAACATCATGGGTGTGTTCAAACTGAAAGTGATATTGGCTCCCATCTAGGGAGGGCAGTGAGAATTGGAAGGCGGCGCAGAACTCTAGCCTTTCTGGCTGCGAGGGCGGCATTGCATATCATGTAGTACTAACCCATCAAGTAACGCTCCTCAATTGACCAGTCATTTGGTCATCAAAGCTGCTGTTGGTTTCCATTTTTGTGATTGAGATTTTCACTTAGGTCATCTCAGAGCCCCCTGTAGTGAGCACCACTTTTGTCAGTGCTACAGTTCCTTGGACTGGCACCATGGTTCGTGGTGGCTCAAAGCTGAAAAATTGGAAAAGAGCACCAAAGAGGAAATGAGAAAATATGGGTTAGTTTACCCAGTATTTTATTAAATTAAAATGCTTCAATATTTATAAAGTGCATCGGGACTCAGTTTCTTTGGGATCTTCGGAGCCTCATCCAATCAGGATATTTACTAACCTTCTGAAATGGCCTCCTCAAGGGCGTCCTCAAGGGATATCGTTGCTCACCTGACTGAGAAGGTGGAAAGCCTGCTCCACGTGACTCAGGACTAGGTGAGGAGGATCCTGAAAGAGTTTTTTCTTGGCTGGGTTCGATGACCAATTTGGTAGGGCCAGATTTGGAAGGCAGGAATTTGAGCTGATTTTTATCTCAAATCCTGACAGGCTTCTTGGGGTGAGTTACCTTGAGCCCTAGGAAAATTAGCCCAGATAAGCTCTGAGACCCTCAAAGAAACACAGATGGCAGGATCAAATCACCACTGGACTGCCAGAATCAGCCCACCCAGCATGAAGATGCATGCCCAGCATGTGGATGTGTTGCGCCCCCCTCCTAGGCCCCAGTGGCGATAGTCTTCCCATCATGACTGGGAAGGCACTTTTGCAAAGGAAAACGTGAGAGGGGACATAGTCCAATGCAGATGGACCTCTGAACCCTTTATGGGTGGACCATCCATGGGGTGAGGGAGCCCTGATGGGACAGGACCCCTTGATGGCACCAATCCCTGGTAAGCGGGAGGACCTACTGGGAAATCGAACTGATGGTCACTTTAAGTCCAGGGTTGGCCATCAGTCACCAGCTCTCACCGGTGCTGATTCCTCAACAACTTGGACCAAGTGACCACTGAGGTCGGTCCAAACTGGGGATTAAAGCATATAGAAATCAAGTGACTTTAGGAATTATGTATCAGACAAGAAAAACCCCAGTTACAACTTCCATATAATTTTACATATTACTTTGGTGCACAGACAAGCAACTAAAGTGGCCTAACTGAGTAAGGAGAGGTTTGGGGCACTGACAAGCAACCAAACATTCACCTCTCATTGGTTGGCTATGTAAACCCTCTGGGTGGTTGGTCCAATCCAACCAGGTAAAAGCTTCCTTGAAATGGAAACACCTGGAAAAAGATCACAGGTATGTGAAGTATGCAAATCCTGAAACATCCTTTAATTTTTATTCAGGATCATAAAAAACCAAGGCGCCCGCCAACCAGAGCTTGTCTAGGGAGCAACTGAAAATGCTCCCCAGGAAGGGAAATGCTAGGGTCCTCATAGAAATTCCAAAGTGAACTTTGGAATGGGCATGCGCACCTTATAAAGGCAACGCTTTGGGGACCTCACCCAAGCTATTGATTAGGCTTGCATAAGATTAATTTACAGCTCAGGCAAGGTACAACCCAGCATCCAAAACAAACAAACTAAAAATGTTAATATGTGATCCAACCTAGATTCAGAAAAACTGAATCTGAGTCAGAAAGTAATTAATGAGACAAACTCATCCGAAACACATTGCATTGGGTAAATAGAGAGGCATACCTTCATACCCATCTACTGATTTAGGAGGCAGTTGGACTTTATAACCTCATACATGATACTCTACTTGATCAATTTTAATCTCATTTTCAAATATACATGATTAAACTAGACTTTCAGCTTTATCATGAGGAGTTTCAAAAGGCCTTTTCACTCATTGTCCATAGGAGAGAAAGAAACATTTTAGCATAAATGATAAAAGATACTTGTCTCTTGAATTTTGTACCAAGCAAGAGATAATAACTTGAATTATTCAAAGCAACAGCGGATGTTGTTATCAGTAATTTTCCAAATTGTATGATAAATATGAGTATGCTTTAATAGCCAGAGTGTAGAGTGGACCAGAAGTCCCATACTCCCAATAGTGAGTTACATCTGGAGCCATCTTAATATGCTTCATAAGTTAAAAAATATGACATTAACAGGTGAGCCACTATTTACAATGACTAAGACTGGAATCTTCTGAACTATCACGGCTACTAAAGTTACTAAGCTACCTAAATTGTGGGGGAAAATTGAGAAACATAGGAGCCTCTAATAATGAGAAATATATAAAGTAGAATCTTTATTATTATTTGGAGACCTAATCACCTCCTTCGACCCAATTAGAAAATTTGTATAATATCATTAGGTAAAATAAGCTTAGGTTGAGGCTTAGCGATATTGTCAACCTGTAGAGCCTCACCCTTCATGTTGACCCCTCTTTTCCCGTCATATCTGAACGTCGTTTTCACAGTTTCATAACTGATGACGCGTTACATTACATTAGGTATATCAAGTCTCCTTTTTGACTCTACTGTATGTACTCTGGGTCAGTTAGAGTTGATAGATGTTTTGTGAACCATGCTGACAATGAAGTTTCAATAATAGCTTTCTTAACATTCCAAATACAATTGAAAGTATGTTTCAGGCTAATCATGTGGAGTTGAACTTCAAAACATGGTTCTAAGGCTGAAATATTGCTGTGATGGCATCATCCAAATTAATTCACTTAGTAGTCACAAAAGGTTTAGTTTTGGCATAGAACTGAATAGCAAGATGGAAGAGGCTTTCTCCTTTGTTCAGCTGGATGCCAATAAAAGCCTGCTTCTAGTTTGAAAGGCTTTGGTTACTTTTAAAATTCTTAAATTAGAGCTGTTTAAACTTGACTCTAAGATTGAAATTCCCAAAGGTGAGGGTTCATTATCTCTCTGACAGCATTACTTAAAGAAAGGAGTAGTATGTTTGACCTTTTGATGGTCAGTTGCTTCTTCCATCACACTCTTATAGGCATGTAAAAAAAGTAATACTCTCCTGTCCCAGGATAGATTTTCCTTTTTTAACTAGGTTTGAAAGAAGAAATTACCAAGGTTAATAAAGTGTTAATACCAGCAACTACACTAGGGGCAGAGGATTGAATGTCAGCTTCAGTGATTGGGCTATAATAATGTTTTGTCTTCGGATAACTATAATTCTTAGTAATTCTCTCCAAATTTGATTTAATGAGGATGGTATAACCTTTTGAGTGAGATGAGCTTTCAAAGTCTGAATCTCAAAATGATGGGATCATAATTGAGCTTTACATTGGCTTAATTGTCATCAAGGCGTTTACAGTTATCATCCTATTGGTGTAGAAATCAATTAAGAAATTTGGTAAATGAAACAAAGTTATACACTTCAGCAGACAAGGCACTCAAGGTAAGGTGAGAGTCAAAGGAGCTTCCATCAAGGCAGACCTTGCATCCAGTAGCCCCCTTTTCCAATTAAGAAATCAAGGTAGCTATAACTTTGGGTATATCTTCTTGCCACTAGCCATCATCTACAGATACAGGGAGAGCTGTTATGGAGGTCCTGGAGCCCTTGTCTTTCATTGAGCTGGAAGGACCTTCAGGATTTTTTGAGACCAGGACGCCCTTCCAGAACGTCTGGGTCGGGAAATTCATGACAACATTACTGCTGTTATAATTTTGGGCGGTATTGTTGGGATACAATGTAAGGCTTGCACAGGCCAAACCCATTGAACAACAGATGAACGATGTGAGGATCATCATTATTTGATCAAATTAAAGGTATAATAAGAGTACAAAGCAATTAACTCTGACCACAATACTTATTTATTTTAATATAAGTGGATCACTTCTGCTTCACTCTCTCAATATAATTAACAACCCTCTTATTCAATTGCCCCATCTCACTTATACATCAGTGACTTAGGTTGATACTGTACCCATGGCTTAGACTATTTGGTTGCGCCTATTCTCATTGGCTCTGGCACAGTATAGTATTCTCAAATTCCCTATCTCCTTAGTTCAAAGCGATCTATTCAATATTCATAAAATGTTGACGTTATCTTATCACCTTATTTGAGGCGATCCAATAAATATCCTTGCTAACCCAATATTGCCTCATCCCAAGACGCTCAAATATTTGTACCCAAATCATAAACGGTGTATTTTAGCCAACCAACCATAGCTATCTCAGGCTTATCGTCCAGTCATATTAGAATCTCAACAACTGCAAAGAGGTAATGCAACTTTGATTTGATTAATTATCTGATCCCAGCCAACACCATATTCTTAAAATCATTAATTTAATTTTCAACTTACACAGAGATCCAACTACCAATTAGAAAAAAGTTGCATTTTAATTCATTTACCAACCATTGGTTGTCCAGAATAGCGTCCCTATTGTTTTAAAATAGGTTGCAGCAGTATTATAAAAGTTTACCGCAGTTGAGTGTATTTCATGAGACATCTTAGCTGTTTTTTTACTCAGAATATTATACTCCAAGGATATAAAGAAGATGATTCAACGCAGGATGTACAATAATTCAAAGAGAACGTTCAGTACCAGTTGACAACTCCCTAGCTGGTAAATGGTTTAATTCATACAATATGCACATTGTAAAAGGTACTATAGAAGCCCTGGAGCGGAGGAAATGATCTCCACTAAAATAAATATTATCAATTAATTGCTGAATTGTATTCCCGATATATTTGACATGAAAATGATACTGACCCTGATTAACATTAGGTATAATTATTCCAAAGTAGACTAAAACTCCAAGGCTTCATACTGCATAGGAGTTACTTTATAGATAGATGTAGAGACCCAGTTAGTCACACTTCTGGCACAATTTCTGGGTACCGTTTTGACTATCACTATTCTCCATGGCGTGACAGACTTTAACACTTCCATCAGTTTTTAGCCCTCTATAATTTGCACAAATCCTTTCTTGGAACAAGGGAAAATAGTCAACCATAGAGTTTTATTTCTCTCAAGGTAACGGGAAAGTAGTGACTCTTTGAGAAACCAAAAATAAGAAGGCTCAAAGCAGTAATTCCAGGAGACTATTCTTCAATAGGTAGTTATTGAAAGATCATTTTCAGAAGTAAATGAAAATATCTTAAGACAAAACAAGAGATGTTTTATACTTAAAACTACAGATGCTTATAAGAGCTTAGAATTGTATTTAATGAAGTTATCTTTAGGCTCTTTGTACAGGATCTTTTATCAACCATTGTTGGGATGCTAATCAAAATGATTTCATAGAGAAAAATTGGGGTTGTTTAATTTACAGCAGTAGCTGTCACTTTAGAGTGGTAAAAAGTCTGACATTTGATGTTTTAGTATAGAAATGACTCCTTCATCAATTAACATATCATTAAAGAAATCTTCTCAGGAAGTAGAGTCAATCTCATCTCCATTATTATCCCAATGTCTTACAATATCTTTGTTCTTTCCCTGTTAATGTCCTCAAACAATACCTGGTTGTTTTGCTTTAGTACCTGTGCAGTTGAAACATGAAGCCCTGATGGAAATACTGGCACATCATTTGACGGTAGATATGTCCAACCTCAGGAAAATCTGTACTGGCGTGTCAAGGAAATTTAGAGGTGAACTTTATGACCTCCCACAAGAGATATGGTACTTTAATAGCAATGTTAGCAGTAAGTTAAACCGGGGCTTATTAAAATAGACAAAAACTGAGCTTATTGAAAAGTAAAACTTTGACATTTCATAAGGTTAACTTAATTAATCAATTATATTACTTATTCTTGTTCTGAAGTATACAATCCTCATGTTCTTAGCCTATTGTATGAGTGTCTATAGAACCTATAGGCACTCATGTTCCAGATTTAAGCTTTGGTATTCACCACAAAGACCACAAATTCAAATGCAACACTATCACTTACCTATCTAGGACATCGAGAAAGTTCAACGCTAGTCATGATCCCTCACATAATTTTTTCAGGCACTAACTTCAAGCTATGGACTGTCGCCTTATTGAGCTTATAAATTGTCACGTTCAGGATCTTGACCAGCTTCATTAAGAAATGTATAGCTGTGGGACTATGCAAATAATAATATCCACGTGGTTTATTATAAAACCTGGCAGCTCTATTAATGACACAGTAAGATAAATGAAATTAAAGATGTACTTACTTATCTGCATGGATAAGCTATAGCCTTTATTAAAAATTATACTATAATAAGTTGAATGCCATCATATGATGGTTAAACATTCTAGAATGTGAGCTATATGCTTATAGGAAGCATCCCCAAAACGCCTGCTGGAAAATCCAACTGAGAAATGAATAAGAGGAGGTGCAATGTAAGTGTAGAAAAATAACAACATGCCCTTTAAGTATATTATATAGGGTAACGAAGGAAATAGTTACCTCTAGCAACAGTTCCGTAAGATGAAGATTCATTTTCCTCAGAGGGTGCATATGTGCTCAAAGAAAAAGTCGTGCACTTAATAATACCTACTTGTATACCCATTAATGACAAGAACGTTCCATCATATTTCATCTACACTCCTTATCTTAATAAACTTGACAATATCAGAGGTGATTTAAATGCACAAAAACTAAGCATCCTGGAAGGGAAACATAATTTGCATTGAACAACTCCTGTCAGGAGAGTTTCTGTAACTCTCTCATTCCCTGAAGCGTTGAAAAAATGTACAGCCACACATTGAGGGGACTCATCACCAGTAACAACGGGAATAGTGAACCTCAAATGATGCCATTGCACAGGGGATCCAAGGACAGGGTATAAAATTATACTAATGATTAATTAACTTAAAAAATTTTAGAATAAGGTTAGACCCCAGGTAGGAGTCCAGGACCAAGAACAAATCAGAGTCAGGGTGCTTCATGCCTCAATATATATGGGACCAGGTTTTCCAAGATGTGCACCAGAATCCATTGTTATCTTAAATAAAATAAAATAAACCTATGTTGGTAGATACCTCTTCAAGGAAATCCACAAAGATGTCAGACCAAGGGACCATCTGAGAACAGATGTACGTAGTTTTATTAAACCAATCAATTAACAAAGAAAGTTGGTTGCGATACAAAATTTATAAGAATTAGAAGGTCATTTTCCAACAGGCGATTCACTGTGCTCAATCCAACTAATAAGTGTAAACCATCATCCTTTGTGGTACTATAGCTTAATTATACTCGCACTCAGGTGATTGAATGCAAATAAAGTTTGCCAATTTGGCAATATTGCAAACCAAACGGGTTTATAGCCCCATTCTCCTAACAAACGTAACGTGCCATCTTTATTTAGAGAATAACTGGTGCACCATAAGGCAGAGGCTGTATTGCCCCATGTCCATCATGCGCACCTTCAGAACCAACTTGGGCATATTTACCCTTACCCACGTTGGTCTAGGATGTGCCTCATGATAGGAAGATTCATCAGCTTGTTCATCTTGGCCTCTTCATGCGCTGTTCTATTCTTAAAATCTGTACCTACTATCATCTCATTTTAACCATGACATTATTCTCCCGTTCTTTTAGGGCTCCACCCTCTCCAGGGACTTCATCCAGGTAAAGTTTTTGTGGGAAGGGTCCAGATTCCTGGTGGCAATGGTTGGTTTGGCCTTAGGCCCAGCTGCATCTGGGAAACGCTCGTAGAACACATTAATGAAGTCCTGGACATGAATACAATCACATGTTGGGACTCAGCTCCTATCACTGTATCAAAACCTTTTCTATGACACCAGGTACTACAATCCGTTTTTCACACAATAGGAGGCCACTACCTTCTCTACTTTCCACTCTGGGGTCCCTTCCGCAAGGTATGCCTCTTGAGTCTCAGGTGGGGGACCCTCAAACAAGGACAGCTTGCTCTCATGGAAAACTGCAAAGTTTGAAAACGTTGTTGGGAGATCCAGCTGGTATGAGGCGTGACCCACCTTTCTGACAACGCGGTAGTCCTATCCTCTTTTGTGCAGATTTCTGCACGACTGTTTGATTGAGTATTTCTGGCATCCAGCATCACGAGATCTCTTCCTTGTAGGCTGGCTCCATCCATCTCTTACCACCCGCGTTCTTCTTATGCACCTTCATGGCCGCCCCAGTTAGTTGCAACCCCTTGATGAACTTTCTTGATGTCCTTGGCAAAAGCCATCATGACTTTAACTTTAAAACACTTCTGGGTTCCATATCAAATGAAGAATTAAAAACTTAGTTGGCGAAAAAGGAGAGCACCCAATGGAAGCATTTTGGCCGTTGTTATTTTTAAAACTGAGATAGAGAAATAAGGCAAGACCAATCTGAATGGTCATATGCAGTGTAGCACCGCAAGTACTGCTCAACTCACTTGTTCACTTTCTCTTTCTGCCTATATTTACTGGGGGTAGTAGGCAGTAGAGTGCATGGACTAATATGAAGAGGTTTTCACAACTCCTCCCAAAAACATGAATGTGAACAGGGCCTTCAGTCATTAAAAATCTCCCAGGAGGTCCCATAGAAATTAAATGCTTGATAAACAGTTATCCTAACCATCTCCACTGATGCTATTGTGACGTTACAAAGAATGAAGTGGGTGAATTTTATAAACCGGTCCACGTCTACCATGATAGCATCATAACCCTCAAACGCAGGTAGCTTTACAATAAAGTCAACTGATAGGTAAGTCCAAGGCCCCTCTGCCTTTTTAACTGGTACTAACAACCCCATGAGGGTCTGGACATTTGATTACATCCTATTGCAGACCAGGCCTTACAATACCTGGAAACCTATGTGACCAAACCATTCCAGTTGTAGGTATGGCGGATAAGCTCCAATGTTTTCCCCTCTCTAGGATGTCCTACAATGATGCCATCATGGTGCTCCTTAATTAATTCTATACGAAGTGGGCCAGCAGGAACCCATAAACGCCACATAAACATACCATTTCGTCCTTTACATGGTAAACCTTTGTAATAACTTTCTGATTTAATTTGCTCATGGCAAGGAACATAGTATATTTTGCTGACAAGGGCTGAGAAAAACAACCTTTCTGAACATACCATATTACTCCACGTTCTCTAAAGAAGAAAGCACTGAAATGAATGCCATACTGGAGGGCTTTTTAGATACAAATTTACCTGGAGGAATCATAAGTGGGTATTGTACAATTCCACCTCCTTTGGATTAAGAGCTAAACTAGCGTTATAACTTAAAGAATCAACCAAAATATTCTACATGCCCTTTAAATTCATAAAAGAACATAATTTAATACAGGGTTTTATGCCAGTGGGTTTGCCGTGGGTCAGGACATGAGGGGCGTTGTAGTACAATAGGGCACAGTGATCTGTATGAAAACAGAATGATTGGGAAGTGTCATATAAATGATGACGCCAATAAAACAGGGATTCCGCTACTACCATAAGTTCTTTGTCATAAACAGTTTAATTCAAGAATCCAGGGATACTTTATGAGGAAAATACCCCACAGGATGTTTAACTCCATCTTCACCCTCCTGAAAGAGTGCAGCTATAGCGAAGTTGGACGCATCAATAGCATCTATAAACTCCCGCGCAGGGTCAACATGATGAAGAACTGACATGGACAGCTGGTTACACTTTAATCTTGAAGGCATCATACAAGGCATAGGATCACTGGAGAACTTTGGACCCACTAGCCATATACAAAACCGCCACTAAAAAAGAAAGACAAATCTTGAACTTCTAAAGGAAAGCGCAAGTCCCCAAAAAAGATCCTCAATTCCTTAACCAAAGTTGGGGTAGGCCATCCAGAGTTGCCTTCTCCTTGTCTATAGTGATCATGTGGCCTTGGTCATATATGATGTTGCCCAGGAAGATGATCTGAGCCTTAAAAAACTCCAACTTACTGACCTTCAGCGTTACTTTGTCTGCCCTCAAATGCTTTACTACTTGCCACAGGTGAATTGCATGATAAGCTTGATTGGCGGAGAACATCAGAATATCATCCATATAAGATACCGCACAGACACCCATCAGGTCTCTCAAGGCCGCATCTATACGACTTTAGAAATTAGCAGGTGCATTTTTAAGTAAAGATATAACCTGAAACTGAAAATTACCCTTTCTGGTTTAAAATTCGGTGAGTCACTCCAGCCCTTCTTGATACAGATATTATTAAACGCGTTTAAGAAATCCAGTATGGAGAAGAATCTAGTTTTCTCCACATAGTATACTATCTGTGAGTCCACAGGGATGGGATTAAATATGGTAAAGTGACATTGTTTAGATTTCCATAATCTACGCATGGGTGTAGAGTACCATTGGATTTATCTTACAAAGTGAAGCGGGGATAATATTGGAGAGTTACGCTGAGATATAGCTCCTATAGATAACTGATCCTTAACTTTACACATTCAAGGCTGCTTCCTCCTGAAAAGTCAAAGGGTAAATGGATGAAGAAATGCGCACCAGATCAGTAATGAGTTTAAACTCATAATTAAACTCTAAATTAGCTGTCAAAGCGCTGGAAAAGCTGCATCAAATGAAAAATACAACGCTTTTCAAGTAGGAAGGTAAGGGTACCTCCAACGTGGGCTTCAGAAGGAGTGAAAGGCTGAGTGCGTAACTTTAGCCATTGGGGCATATTGTCCTGAGTGTTGGCTTCAGACAAGGTGATAATTACTGACTATTCTTCAGAGATAACGCAAAGTTATTGGCTTTCAGTTTAGTTTTAAGATCAAATTTACGCCACCAGTAAATTTTCAAATAACTGGAACAAGAGAAATTTTATTTCCCGGGAGTGGTCGGCCATATGATACTCACTAAATTGATATTCCATTAACCCCTTAACCTTCAGAGTGGGAATGCACGGGAGGCCCCTCCCCTAACCATACCACCAGGCAAGTGGTTCAACTCATGGTAGTCGGCTAGGTCTTGGTCAATAAAGTTTTCAAAGATTCACATATCAACAAAAATAGTTGTTCTGAATTTACCTGAAGGGGAAGAAATGGTAGCAGACAAAAAAACCTATATACTCTTTATTAATAGCAAATAAAGTCAACATGTCACCAGTAAAATCTTCATCATGCATAATCATGCCATTAGAATAAGTTTTTTCATCAAAAATGGAGAGGCATAATTGGATATTCTCACCAATGAGGACACATAACCCACCACATCTTCAGAAGCTGCATAGACATTTGAATATTGCATATGTAACTTCTTTTTCCACCTCCTGAGTCCTGAAAATAATAGTAAAAATCAAGCGCAGGTTCTCAGTGGTGATATGGTACTCAGAAATGAGCTCCATGCTAAAGCCGCAAGATCAGATAATCAGCACGTTTTAATGTACATATCTGCTGTATAAAACGCATTTCTGGATTCATCAACACCATACATGATTAATATCCAGCTGCTCATTGTTATTAAACGCCATTACCACTAGTCCTATGTTTATGATTCAACTGGCACTGCAGGAATGAGATGCAAAGGGGAAACACCATCATATGAATGATTTTACTTTAAATTTGGGGCTAGACTCGTCCAAAAACTCAAATTCTACGAAAATGGAGCACGATTGGCTAGAAGCTCTTAATCATAAAATTAAAAACCCATAGGTTTTGGTGTCATGGTTATAAGGCTGCCACAGGTGACATCATCACAGCGAAATAAACTAAAATACTAGATAAAGACTCAGAGCTAGACTCTGCACACCCTTAAGTTTCTTCAAACCTGAAGAAATAATAAAGTTTTCAACTTCAAAGGCGCGTATGGTTTTTGGGCCCTTATTTACTGGGCCTTACTGATTGAAACAATAATTTTCCAAATTACCTAACGGATTGCTAGTTGGGGAATCGCCCCAAAGAGAATCAATCAGATGATTGAAGTTGGCAGAGAGAGCCTTCCATACTTGGGCATTCCTAGCAGAAGCAACTAATATGGAATGGAGAAATTAAAGTTTAACTACATCTGAAAGTGGTAAGGTTTGGGCCCAGTTGCAAAACTATATAAATACACCTTCAAAGGGTGACCTTCCTGACGCAGAGCAAAGAACATATAGAAGGTTTGGAAGGGTGACACGTTTGGATGACGCTGCACCAAGAAAGTCTAAACCCTCCACAGATTTTACAAAAGTGACTGTGTAAGGAACACTGTGAAAACCCTGTCAGCTGCCAAGGAGACAGATGATACAGCACATTCACCCCACGCAAGGGTGGATGAGACATTAATATATAATTAAAGGAAGCTTCTGACTCACTGGAAGCAAGCGCCTGTTAGATTTCAGAATAAAGATCTGAGGCAGTTTAGAATTCACACCAAAAGGATTGCGCAGGGTCAAAACCACCAGGTACAAGCCAGAAGGTTGGTCACTTCCCAGTTAGAGGTAAATAGAATAAAATTAAAACACATAACCAAGAAACAAAACGAAAAACTTTGGTGAGCAACATAGAGACTGTGACAAATGGCCAGCGCACTCCGTTCACACTCAAGGAGAGCCCCACACAGATAATTCTCATGCAAATATAGTAAAAAATGGTGGTTAACTAATGTCAGAAGAGCGTCTGTAACTCTTTTGTTTGCTGTGAGGTGGTGCAGATGCACAGCCACACAACAAGGGAACTTGTCACTAATAACAAAAAATGTGACACCTCAAATGGTGCCGTTTCACAGGGGACCCAATAACAGGGTGTAAAAAATTGTATAATTAATTAAGTAACCCAGAAATGTCATGACTTAGTTGGACCCCAGTGAGGAGTTTATAACCAAATGCAAAGCAGTGTCAGGGGTGCTTTGGTGCCTCGATCTGGAGGGGACTGTCAGGCAAAAAGCAAGTAAGAATTATACTGGCCTGCCAGCCCAGATGCCAGAACACCCAATTGGCAAACCAGAATGCCAAAGGCACTGATGCAGGTTCACCGGATATGGGACTGGAAAAAAATTCCACTAAGAACTGCTGATGAGCCAGAATCTCATATTGGCACATAACAAAATACCAAATGAGTATGGTCGTTAACCCCAAGGGGTGCATGAGGGTCATCAGAAAAGGCAGTTTATTTTTTGGCATGAAAACAAATTTTGGGAAAGGATTTTTTAATGGGAAGATTAGAAAAGAAAAATTGACCAACAATTCTCTCAGTGCAATGCGACTGATTAAATAGTGGTCAATTTAGAGGGGAAACAAGCTGGGATTAGGTCCTGCAAGTTTGACCTAACTGGTGAATTGTTTGGGAATGGGGAACAGATAATTTAACTGGTAACTGACATCAAAGAATTTAGTGGCAGGCTGAGTCATTTTCAGTTCAACCTTGAACGTCCAAACTGAGACTTATATATGTTTTTGATGGTTGGCACAACAGCGTTTGACCCAACAAGCAGTGGGAATCCCTCAAGGCCACCCCACATAGGGGTGGGCCCATTTGGTTGGGAACGGGTTTGGGACGCCCAATCCGCCCATGCCAGATCACTGGGCCATTTTTTTGGTTAGAGATGTTGCATTGGGTGCAACACCCAATTTTCTGACAGGGAGCTTTGAACCCTCATCAATGATATCCAATGCTGTTACCTGCCTATCAGGGATGATCCCCAACAATTTTGAGGGGAATTATTTTATCAATCATAACGTTAGTTGAAT
The DNA here is from genome assembly GCA_022478985.1 of Massospora cicadina. Lineage (NCBI taxonomy): Eukaryota > Fungi > Entomophthoromycota > Entomophthoromycetes > Entomophthorales > Entomophthoraceae > Massospora > Massospora cicadina. The sequence goes on along the minus strand of JAKSZP010018753.1, from coordinate 66,032 downwards.
TGAAACCATCGGCCATTCTGGCCAATGGGGCAGTCTTCATCCCTTTCCAACTACATTTAATCTAATTAATGGGCTGACTCCCACTCAATTTTTGGTTGATCAATTTCATTTTGCAATCTTGGTGCAGATTTCCCTAATTAACTATACCAGTTCTGCCAAGGTGAGTGTGGGCACCAGGGGAGGAATTTGAAGTGGAAGGGCTGTTACCCAGCGCTCATCTACCACGTGGCGAGGTTGCCCTGGGTAATGAGGGGTACAGCCACCCTCTTTGATACCTTCTTACTTAAGAATGGGAAAAGGGATCAATCAATGGCCAGAGGATGTTCCACGGGACTTACATTACCCTTTCCTTTTTCCAAAGGGAGGGCGCCACCACTGGGGAGCTGCACGAGGGCCACATTTTTTTGTGCCTTGGGTTCTTAAGCACCATTACCATTGTGAGTTCTTGGGGAGGGTGAGGAGCATTGGGGTGGAATTTGAGAAATGCTTTGACCAGTTCCAAACAGTTCACACAATCGCACACCTTGACCCAACTGTTCTCATGGGCTGGATAACCTTTCCAGGCCATGAGATATTGAACAGGCCATTGGGTCTTGCAGGATGCCAGAATATTCTCCACCTCAACCTCTTCTGCATCCTCTATGATGATTGGTTCAGGTTCCATGGGAACTGTACCCTTGAAAGGTGACACAGAAATGTGGAAGATGGGATGCTGTTTTCAGTGAGCCGGAAGCTTCAACTGGAACGCGCCATTACCCAAGACCTCTTTCCCCCAAATGGGGACCCAAACACTTACTTACAAATTTATGGGAAGAAGCTTGAATTCATAAATGGCAGGTATTGAGCATAACATAGGAGCCCACTGTTATATTGTGAATTGGGAGCTGCTTACAATCTGCAAACTACTTGTAGCCATCAATAGCTTTAATGAGGTGTTCCCGCACCAAGGATTGAGTTGACCTAATATGTTCAGCGTGATCTGTGGCAGCTTGGACCTCAGGCCGCAAGCAAGGCCTGACCAAAAATAAAGGATTATAACCCAACGTCACTTCGTAGGGCAAAAACCCCATAGACGTGTGCATTCCATTGTTATAAGTAAATTGAGCAAGGGGAAGGTCATTGTCCCAGGTGTCCTGTGCAGCCGCAGCATAGCAACGCAGGTACTGTTTTAGGACTTGGTTAACTCGCTCAGTCTGTCCATCAGACTGGGGATGGTATGCTGCGGAACAGCAGGGGGATATTTTGAGGATAGATAGGAGTTCACTCCAAAACTACGCTGTGAACTGTGAACCAAGGTCACTGATGATCTCCTGTGGGAGACCAAACATTGAGAACATGTGAAGTACAAAAAGGCGGGCGGTCTCCTTCAACGAAACTATGGAATTGCAAGGAATAAAGATGGAAAATTTAGTGAAATGATCCACCACCATCACCTCTGTGACCCTGTTAGAACAGGGGAGTTTGACAATAAAGTCCACGGACACTGACGTCCATGGACCCTCCACCTGTTGTAAGGGGTGCAAAAGACCATTTCTACTGGAGCAGTCCGACTTAGCCCAAGCACAAGTAACACAGTCGGCGATCCAGGACGGAACTTCTTTTGTCAAACCCGCCCAATTGTAGGTCCATTTGATCAATCTGATGCATTTCTTATTACTGGGATGACCGACTGTGGGGATCATGATGTGCGCAGAATACCTCCATTCTGAAGGATGGGGAACCCAAACACGTGACTGAAAATAAATTAGGCCTTCCTCCAATGAGTATAGGGAGTGTTTATAATTCTGGTGAGATAAATGCTCAAGCAGCTCCACGCCCTCAGGGAAGGCCATTTGACTGGCTAAGACCTGAGCAACTAATGGAGTGTTAGGGGCCAGAGCAACGGAAGAAACAACAGGGGGGACAATTGACAGGATTTGGGTGTCAGGAACCATGGTAACGAGATCCACTTCCTACAGATCTGCAGAACAGTGGGTGGGGCTGCAGCTGAGGAAATCAGGAATTATGTTGAGTGCAACTTCTATAAATTCGTATCTGAAATTAAAACTGCACAAGTCCCAATAGGTTTGGGCTTGCCGATGCACCTGTTTTTGAGGTTTACAAAAGTACAAGAGACCCAGGTGGTCCGTGCAGACCATTAACTCATGTTGAGCACCCTGTAACAGATACCTCCAATGAGTTAATGCCCATGCAACGGCTGCCAACTCCTTGTCATAAATGGCCTAAGGCTGCTCCATAGAGGTGAACTTATGGGAAAAATAGGCGACCAGGTGTTTCAAGCCATTGTGCTCCTGGAGCAACACTGCCCCACTGCTACCGATGAGGCGTTGAATGCAACGAGTTATGGCTTGGTGGGATCAGTGTGCTTCAAAATGGGAGGGGACACAAACATCTCTTTAATCTATTCGAACGCCTGTTGGCATTTGGGCACCCAGCAAAATGGTACATTTTTCCCTGTAGGGGGGTGGAGCAGGGCAGCAAGCTGGGAAAGTGCTGGGGAAATTTTTTTAAGAAAATGATGGTTCCCAAGTAAACTATGGAGTTTTTATGGGTAGTCAGGGTTGGCCATTCCTGGATGGCGTCCAACTTATTGGAAGAGATTGCGTAACCATCTTTAAGGATGAGGTTCCTGAGGAAGGTAACCTCCTTCTTATAGAACTTGCACTTAGAAGGCTTGACGAACAAGCCTGCCTTATGCAAGGCGGCCACAACTGCTTCCAAGTCAGTTGTGTGTTGTTCAGGAGTTGGATAGTAAACCAGAATGTCATTGATATATGCAACTGCGCAGGTAAACCAGAGGTCACCCAGTACATTGTTGATCATTCGTTGAAATGTAGAGGGAGCATTCTTCAGCCCAAAAGGCATTATGTGGAATTGGAAAATACCTCTCTTCATCCAGATTGCTGATAGCCATTCTTGCCCTTCCATTAACCAAATCTGGTCAAATGCATTGATGAGATCCAGCTTGGAAAACACTCAAGATCTTTTGATTGCGTGGCTTATTATCTGTTTCTAAAGGCAGGGGGTAGGGATCAGAAACCGTGACTTTATTTAAGTGTCCATAGTCCAAGCAGGGGCGGAGGGAACCATCAGCTTTTTTAGCAAAAACAATGGTAGACGCGACTGGTGATGTCTACTTTAACAAACACCCTTTTTTCAAAATATCGTCCAACCAAGTGTTGAGCGCAGCCTCCTCCTCTGCTGTGTGGGGATACAATGGGCAATTGATATTCACCAACTCCACCGTCGTACAAAATCCACAATCAAATCTGGTGTGAGGAGGCAAATGATCCGCCTTTTCAGAATCAAAAATGCTTTAATAGCACATTAAACTTTCTGGAAAATTGGATGGTTGCTTGCAGGAGAGACAAGGGACATGATAGAACTGTGACCTTGAGATTTCCTAAGAGTGTCAATTAGGGGGAATTCACCCTCCAGTTGATCATTAACGAATGACAGCATGGTGGACTCCAGGTGGATCTTAACATGTTGCGGCGCCACCATCCCACTCCTAAGATCACCGGAAACACCAAGTTTGGCATAGCAGAAAAGCGGTCGCAGAAGCTGAACTGGAATATTGTAAATGTGACTGGTTTTCAAACCAGGTATGAGGTTTGGGAGGCTGATGATGCAACCATCACCAAAGGGACTTTATCCAGGTCAAGTTCTAATTGCTGGGTCAGTTCTACACTCATAAAATTACTCAAGGCTCTGGTGTCCACCAGAACCTCAAAGGAGATGTGGTGGGACCCAAAACTAATCTTCTTGGGCAATAAGATGTAAGCGAAGTTCTCTTTATTGGTAGTTGTGGATGAAAACAAGTGATACCAAAGAGATGGTAGTGGGGTCAGGGGAAACCGCTAGGCTTTTGGGGGTAAACCTGTTGCAATTCGGGATGTCAGATCCTACTGACATGGGCAGAATAGCCGTGGCAACTATGGGGTATGGATTTGAAGATTTGAGTGGAACTGGACTATTGTGGACAGGGAAAATCTTCCTCACAACCTGGTTCAGTTGAAAAGGAGGAGCAATTGCTGCGCCAATATCTACAAGAGAGGCGGAAATGGTTAAATATAACGGTTGGTTGATTATGTCAGGAAAACAGCATGTAAGAATTAGCCAGCCTGCCAGCCTAGGTGCCAGAGCACCTGAATGGCTAACCAGATTGCCAAAGGCTGTGCTGGTATGATGGATATGGGACTGGAAAGGAATATCACCAAGAACTGCCAATGAGCCAGAATCTTATATAGGCACATAACAAAATACCAGATGAGTATGGCTGTTAACCCCGAGGGGTGTGTTAGGGTAGGTAAAAAAGGAAGTTTAATTTTTGGCATGAAAACAAATTTTTGAGAAAGGATTTTTTAATGGGAAGATTAGATAAGAAAAATCGATAAAAAAATTTTCTCAGTGCGATGTGACTAAATAGTGGTCAATTTAGAGGGGAAATAAGCTTGGATCAGGTCCTGCAAGTTTGACCTAACTGGTGAATTGTTTGGGAATGGGGAACAGATAATTTAACTGGGAACTGACATCAAAGAATTTGGTGGCAGGCTGAGTCACTGTCAATTTGACCCTCAAACATCTGAACTGAGGCTCAGATACGTTTCCAATGGTTGGCATTATGGCGTTTGACCCAATGAGCAGTGGGAATCCCCCAAGGCCACCCCATATAAGGGTGGGCCCATTTGGTCAGGAACAGGTTCAGGACGCCCAACCCGCCCATGCCCAGTCACTGGGACATTCATTTGGTCAGAGACATTGCATTGGTATAATGCCTGATTTGCTGGCAGGGATCTTCAAACCATTGTCAATGGTGTCCGATGCTGTTACCTGCCCATTGGGGATGATCCCCAACAATTTTAAAGGGGGGTTGATTTTATTGATCATAACATTAGTTTAATTGAAACTGTTAGCCATTCTGGCCAATGGGGCAGTCTCCATCCCTTTCTGACTACATGGAATCTGACTATCAGGCTGACTTCCACTCAATTTCAGGTTGATCAATTTCATTTCAGCGATCTTGGCACAGATTTCCCCAATTAACTGTACCAGTTCTGCCAAGGTGAGTGTGGGCACTGGGGGAGGAATTCAAAGCAGAAGAGCTGTTACCCAGCGCTCGTCTACCATGTGGGTGAGGTCGCCCTGGGTAACGAGGGGTACAGCCACCCTCTTTGATACCTTCTTACTTGGGAATGGGAAAAGGGCCTGATCAATGGCCAGGGGAAGTTCCCTGGGACTTACAGGGACTAGGCTTTCATAGATGTTCATCATATCCATCATTAATTAAGAGAAAATAAAATAACCTATGTTTTTAGAAATCTCCCTAAGGAGGTCCACACAGAGGTCAGACAAGGGACCATCTGAAATTAAATGAAATTTAATTAATAAAAAATTAGTTAATAAACAAAAAAGGTTGGTCGCAAAACAATATTTTTAAAAATGGGGGTCATCCTCCACTAGGCGATTCACTGTTCCCAATCCAACCAATAAGAGTAATGTATTATCCTTTGAGATACTATACCTTGATTTTTCTCACACTCATAAGATTTACTGCAATTGACTTTTGCCAGATTTGACAATATTGTAAACGAAAGGGTCTCAAAGCCACATTTTCCTAAAAAATATAACGTACCATTTTAATTTAGAAAATAACTGGTGTTCCAAAAGGCTGAGGCTGTAACGTCCCCATGTCCATCACGTGCACCCCCCAAAACCAACTTAGGTATATTTGTACTTACCAACGTTGGTCCAGGGTGTGCTTCAGGTCAGGCAGGATCATCAGCTTGTTCCTCTTGGCTTCTTCATATTCTGTTTTATATTTTCAATTCTTACTAAATATCATGTCACATACCCACATCTTTTCATCCATCAACCGAGATGGAAATATATTAAGAGGCTAGGTTTTATGCAGAAAAGAGAATTAGCTATTATAAAACTAAACTTATATTCTTTACCCTTAATATAAAAAGTGCCAATAAATTCACTTGTTACTTAAAAGTATTCTCAGTATCATATCCAAAAGTCAAGTAAACTATTCTGGAGCTCTGTAGGTGGAAGAGAAATGTCCTAGATTAAACCCAACTTTTCAAAATTTGCTGATGAACCCATAACTCTACTAAACCTGATGATCACATTACTCTATAGGCTCATATGTTGATAAGTGGTAGGAATTTATTTAAAGCCAATCTAACTATATTATTGACTTGGCAATAAAGCCAAACCAAGAGCTTCATAATGCAATGACGCCTTTTCTAAAAGGGGGGCGTTCCCTTATCTAGTTGGTTAAAAACTAGATAGAACCATTGCTTTATTCTGGGACCCAAGCTTTAGACAGAAAACTTTCGCCTTTCCAGAGCTAGGCTATCCCACCAGACTTTGACTTCTTAAATGCCAACATATCTCAAATTTGGAAGTACAAACGACGTTTGAAGACATGATGACATCTAAATAGTTTGCCATTGTTGCTATTATAGTGGTATCAATGTGCAAAGCGCCCTAATGAGAAAAGATTGCATATAGTTCAACTAATGACAAACAACTTGGGGAAAAAGATGGGATAGAGGAGGGATTCTATATATTATCATATACAACCTCATCAGTCCCATAAAATGCAAAAAATATCTCAACAAACCCATCCCTCCTCAGACAATATGTTATATATGAAACTACTAATGATTAATATGCAGTACAACCATCATGCAATCAAAAAAAGTTGTTCAGAAAGCTGTCATATAATAGATTAGCCATATCATTATCAATCATTAAAAAGCCTCTTCAGTTAATCTGAGTCTTTCTTTAAATAAAATCACTCTATCCTCAAACAAATGGATGAATCCTTACATAACAAACATAACGCATCTTCTAAAAACCTGTTGTGCAGCGTTACCTCTATTGATAGTATGCAATAGCAATCTATGTGCACTTATAAAAACTGGTATATGGAGCCCACAGTTATCAAGTTATTAAAACGAGGCTCCTTGGATAAATAAGCCCTTTAATAATGTACTGTCTCTAAAAAGATTAAAATGTTTCCTGGTAGAAATGGTTATGAGAGACTGGCCTCAAAGTGGTAATGGCCATAAGCGTTACTAGACTTTATCTTATTCATGTAAAAAAAACAGCTAGAATTCTCATTGATACACCTAACTTGTTACTATTATGGAGAAAGCTAGAAAATTGAGTGATTTTGATAAAAGGGTACCGTTCACTATTATATTTACAAAGATGGAAGCCAGGTTGCTTTTGATATTGGACATTTAATGTGAGAAGGTATATGTAACTCATGACTCTATCTGTACTTAATTTTAACTAACATACAGCTACATACCCCTTTACATCTATTTAATTGCCATATTGGTACCCACAATCATGCCTAACTTATTTCTAACCTGTTATTTAGATTGAGTTTATATGATAATTTGGGCCATCATAAACATTGGAATAAATGTTAGTAACATTGAAATAGACTATAATTTTACCTTATGACAAAAAGCTAAAGGGTATATATTTTTATTAGTTGGGTATTCTTCAAATACTCTTAGCAATTTTTCTGTAATAATATGATATCATCATTATATTAAGTTTAGCTTTTATAATAAGACAACTGGGATACTTAGATTACTAAGTAGCTGATTAAATTAACATAAATTAAAATGTGAGCAATACCAACTAGATGTCAGATTTGAATATACTCGGAATTTTGCTGAATTTATTTTGAAATCCGTAAGTGTTTAGCAGAAGATGATTTAAAAAATTAACTTAGTAGACAAGTTTACTCTATATATGTAAATATGTTTGTTATATAGATTCTACAAAACAGGTAGACTAAAAGTAACCAAACTTTACAGATCTTTTGAATTAAGATGAACAACATAGGGATTTTCTTTCCGCTCAACAACACATTTGAGCAAATTTAAAAATTATAGAAAAACTAAACAACTCTGAAAAACTGACACACAGAAAAGTCCCAATGTACTTGGCCCTACCCTCCCACTGCTCCAAAAATGGGGCAGCGGTGAACCCCTAGCGTTTTCAGCCCATTGGGAAAACACTTTTGAACTAGGTTGACCAACCCACGATTACTTGGGTCAATATGTTCCCCCCAAGGATCTCACCCTCCACCATGCACGTTCCCAAGTGGTGCCTCATAGCCTCATTGTGCTCCACCAAAGCAAGATGAAATTGGCCTCCAGGTTAATTATGGCAACTTGTATCACCTATAGCGACAAACAAATAATAGAATTATCCCAGGTGCTTATGTAGCCTGCAGGATTTATCAACTTCCGCCCCTAAAAGGGGTACTTCGACCTCAGCTTCACAAGTGAAGCTGATTCTGCAATTTCAGTCAATATTCCCCAGGCGTTCCAGGTAACCCAATCCCAACCACTCGCACCTGGTTGCCTGATGAAAACTCTTATGGTTCAATTTTCAGGCCTCCCCAACCATCTCCCACCTGAAACTTTATACAATGAACTAATATCTGGGTTGTCAGTATATGGCGCTGACCCCATTTTTCAATTTGTGGTTCCCAATGGAGCAAACGACTTATGGGCCCTTGCACCTTTGCAACTATATACCCAAAATCAGCTGAAATCGCTATTTCGTTCCCCCTTGCACTATTGCCCTCTCTGCCCCCAACCACCCTTTTAGTCCAGAGTAGATAAAGGGTGCACAATCTGCCACATTTGTTTTGACCTGGACCACTCAAAGCGGTGCTGTCCCACCATAGCCTGAGCTGGAGCCCACATGCTCAACTCCCCCCCATGATTCTCCAATTGCCAGCTAAATCTTTTTGAATGGGGCACAATTATCCCTCCCCCTCCACCTAAAATGGCAGATGCAAATGTCATGGATTCAACCAATAAGGAAATGACATGTCAAACCACCACTCTACTCCAACTAATCAGGAGCCAGCTTGGACCCCAGAAAATCAAAAAAACTCACCCAGCCACCCAATCCAGCCCACCCATATGCCGATTGACTTGTTGTTTTCAACCAAAATCCCTGACATCATTTGGAGGATGTTGATTATTTGGGAAATCCCATCCCTGACTCAGTCAAGGCCCAGCCTCAAAATGTAACTAAATGCAGTGTTGCAGCTCAATTTCCAACTTAACACTATGCTCTATACTCTGATGCTAATGAATTCAAAAGTGACCACAAATTAACTGAAGAGGCTGTTGCCTCCCCTGATCCTTGCCCCCTCCTAAAGGATGTAGAAAAATCAGTCACAGTCTTGGCCAAGGGAATTTCCGCCCCTGTCCTTCCTCCCATGCAACAAATTTATAAAAAAGAATTCCTCTGATTACACCAGTTGCCCACATTGTAGTAAAAAAAGTTTCAATGGTTGCAAAAATTGGCCCAAGAACCACATTACCAGTAACATCATCGCCACCTTTACCATGCTACCCAAAGTTCGCCTTGAGGCTAAGAAAGCACTATCCAAATATATTACAGCCCTCCTCATAGCTAATTAGAGCTGCCTGAGCCACTCTGCTACCTTGACCCCACTTTGAGGATGCATCCACGCCCATGCTCTCAGCGCTCTTTGGTACACTGTCTGACACAGAGGATGAAGATGAGCCTCCCAATCTTGACTCATCCCCACCATGGACGCATAGTGGTTTACTGCATATGACATGTTTGTTCATTTTAGTTTTTTATTTTTTGTTGTTTTGAGTGATACACTCATCTCTTTCTGCTCATTAAATTCTATCTTAGTATAACTTTTGCTCCATGGAGGTCAGTATTGTCCATCCCCAGGTTGGCTTGCCTCGGTTAAATAAATAAAAGATAGCCAAAATCAGCTGTTTTTAAATTTTGGACCATAAAAACATAGTATAAGTTATATGTAAAATTAAAAATGCTATATATGACTTAAATTGGAATTGATAATCATTATGGATGAGCGTTTCATATTTTATTTGTGTGATTTTTAGGCTCAATGATTCTATGTATGAGTTTTATAATTAGCTAATTTGATCTAACAAATACGTATTAAATGAATAATGGACTATACAGTATTTCTTTTAAATGTATATTTAGCTGATTTGATCGTCCAACCTAATACTAAACACAACAATCTTCAAATAAAATACTTCATTTCAGTAATTAACTCAAGTTAATATTATTGGTACAAAATCCTTGAACTTAATGATGCCACTTACAGTATTATAATCTAATTATTAAATTAATTAGTTTTTGGTTAAATTAAGACTAATTTTTAATGTCCAACTACATTGCTTAATTTATCTATCTATTAATTGATTTAATTTTTAAATTACATGCTTATTTTATAATGACTATTTATAACAATCATAAGCTAATCACACTTTGACAACATTTCAATGCCTGTATTTAAACAGATATCCACACATAGAATAGTACATGTTAAATCATTGTAATTTTTTACCTCGCCTGAGATATTTAATTGCAATAAGCGCACTGCCTATGTGGACCCTGAATTTTAGACATGGTAGTCTTAATGCAATAAAAATCAAAGATGAAGAAAGTAGATTTTTGGTATTCATCAAAAACAGTATCTGCTTTAACCATTATGTAACCCAAGGCTTATTTCACTAGTATAGTTAAGAAAAAAAGTAATATAGTATCTACTTGCTCTGATGAGATAAGGTAATGTAATAATAAGTCAGATGAAAAGGTAGAACCTCAAAAATGTATAAATATCTCGTTGAGGCAACATAGTTGGATCCTCAATGAACATAACTTGAGGACCAAAAGAAAGGTGCTTTGTCAACAGAGACCAAACAAAGTTCATTTGCTTGTTAACTAATTGATAACAACCAAAAAGTATAAAAAAACTATAGAATAATTAAACATTTATCTTTCTTTTCACATAAAGGTAGGTCTAAGAAATATATTCCAATAAGAACATTCTCCATCCATGGTACCACCTTTACAGTGGTAATTCAATCTGATGATTTCAAACATTGCCTTTAAAAAAACATGCCTCCTTCCCTTGATTGCAACTCTTGAGCTGCACAAAAGACTATCTTTCCAGAAAAGTGCTGTAATAGAAGGTAAAGGGACACAGCTGGCGATGCTAAGTGTTCTGTCAATGGGTTTGTTGCAGCTTGCATCATTAGCACTGAGTTATTGGTATCTAGGGAGGCATATTCAAAGTTCTTGCAACAGAAGTCCTCTTGCAAAACTAATAATATTTAGTGATTCTTATGTATTGGAATATTGTAATTTAAGCCCTGTAGAGATAGTTATGTCCCTGATGTAAACTTATGATTAAAATCTTCCCTTTGAGTTGACCTTTCTATTAAGTAAAATAATTAAGCACAATCTATAAAGTTGGGGTAATAGTGTTTGCTTTCAGAATAATAACTTGAGGCTTAAATATCTAATGAATAGCCAGAGGACTAAAATCTGGATTTGACTTCCAGTAGATAGTATATTGATTAAATGTTATATTGGAAAAATTCAATCAGTGAGTGTCAATTCTCTTTGTATAGCTGCTTTGTGGAAGGTACTAGTGCTTTCAATTGTCATAATTTTTATCAAAGTATCCTTAATACCTTGGATGCGGCTCTGTTAAATGGTTAATGTAGTCTATTTGTGTGTCCAATTTGCTGGCATTATCATTCTTAGTTGTACAATGGAACGTCCATTAGAACCAGTGTGAATTGACTCTTTCTTGCAATTAGGTTTGACCAATCTTATGGTTTTACATATTGTCCTTAATTTTATTTTTTTATTAATGTTTAGATACAAGGTTTGATTGCTTATTGTAATTTATCTTGCCTTGTGGCCTCATAAGTTATGAGGATTTACCAAAGTTGTACTAGATTATTATTAATAAATCAGCTAAAACTTTTATTCATCAACATTATACCAGTACATTGAATCCCAAAATCCGCCGGTGCAACTTCCTTTTTCTTAGTTTGTTATTTGCTGTGGTTTGTGGCCTCAGTACATAGCTCCTATTACATATTTTAATCAAAATATCTTACCTTGTCCCATAAAAGCATAAAAAATTGTTAATGAGGTCCCTATCTTTATTATGGCCATCCTTCAGTATCTCAATAAAATTGGTATAATGCTCCTATTATAGAAATGCGCTGCGCCCAAGTCATTCACTTCTATGGCTTAATTTTTATATTACGCCATTAGTTTACCACACTTAAGTGCTACTTAGTAGCCATGTCTGGCACTCACAAGAACTCTGGAAGAGAAAAGAGCATATCTAAACAAAATTTTCATTTGTAAGGTGATCTTTTTCCTAGTTAGATTACTTCAGCCTACTATTTGGATTTACAATGAGCCATTGAGCCACTGGAAGTTTTCATTACTACAATGTGCTTTTTTGTTGTTGGTAATAAAGCCCTATTTTTAATAAGGGTTTCTTTTGTAGCTTTTTTATCTAGATTACTGATGTTAATTATATGCGTCTAGGCTCGATTCTGCTGAGTCAGTTTGCACAGGGTATTAGCCACTGAGCAACCAAATTGGGCGATATGTGGATTGACAACTTCCAAAATAAAACTTGATAAGCTATATATATGGAGCTCTATCGCCCCTATTTTGACCTTTACTTAATATAAATTGCAGACTTATCTGCAATCACTTAATTACTGGAAAAAGACCTTCTTGGAAGTCCTCCATGTGTCTCTTTATATCTTGGTTCCCCAAGCTGGATGCATCCTCAGCTTGGTAGTCTTCTATTTAACTTCCCTATTCTAGAAGCTCTTTTGCATATTGAATCTCGGCCTAATTCCCTTCAATTCATTGAATGGTCATCATTTTGATTGATTATAATCTGTATACCCTTTTCTGTAAATCTTGAGACTCGTCTTGATTCCCCCTTTAATCCGCCTTATGGGTAGCATATCATCCAGTCATATCAACTTCCTGACATTCCACCCCTTTGACCGGATGATATGCTCTTACTGTTTATATGATCAGAGGAATTTTGCATGAACTCAGTTGATGATCTGACAACCCGCAGATTCATTGATAGTGTATACATCCATGCTGGTCATCTCGATTATCTCAAATGGACCACCCAGATGTTGGAGAGCTTGTTTTTCCGCCCAAATCCGTGCTGGTCATGGAATAAACTTGGTCCCCCACAGCAAACAGCTGAAGTTCACCCATCTCTTCTGATCAGCTGCCTGGTCACGAATTTTCTTGGCCAAACTGGTGGAGTAGGATTCCATTTGCAGTTTGATCAATGTATCCATAAGAGTCTTCAAATATCGCTGAGGATCCACACCACCAGTGTCCTCTACACATGAATAAAGCAAGGCAGGTAGATCCGGATGTCAACCATACAGCAGTTGAAATGGGCTCTTACCAGTGGATGAATTATAGCTGATATAATATGTGAACACAGCGGTAGGTAGAAGGGCACTCCATTCTGAGGCCAATCCTTTACCAATTTGTGGAGTATGTTCACTAGGGTTCCGTTGACCTGCTCCACCATCCCAACTGATTCCAGATGATATGGGGTGGTCAAAACTCCGCAAATCGCCATCAACTTGTTCAACTTTGGCAGGATATGCAAAGTAAAGTTAGTTCCATTATCCATCAGAATGAACTTTGGGGCAGACATGTCACTGTATAACACACTCCATTATAATCTTGGCAGTGGTGACTGCGCTCAAGTTGCTAATAGCCCTGGCCTCCACCCATTGGGTCAAATGATCAATGGCAAAAATTATATACTTGGGTTGATTGGCGCTATTTAGCAGAGGTCCCACTACATCAATGGAAATGGTGTGCTAGGCGAACCGGGGTTTGACCAGCTAGTGTGTGGTCTTCTTGTGGAATGGTTTTTCCACTTGACACTGATGGCAACAACTAACCAACTTCCAATACGTCATAAAGTATGCTCTCCCAATAGTGTCAGGGTTGCAAAAACTTAAGTGTTTTTCGCAATCCTCCATATCCTACAGCCTAATGAGCATCCATAATAATTAAGGGTCTAGCCAAATGTTAAAGGAAACTCAGCGTCAAGTCTCTGATCTGCTTATATAGTTCTTTACCACGTACAAAATTATCCTCACTGAGCCCAACTAATACCTTGATCACCAGTGGCAGCTCAACCAGGTATAAGTTCGCCACCATCTTCTTGTACACTATGTCAGCTAAATCTGCCATGATAGTGACCGTTGGAAGCTGAGAAAAACAATCTGCATTTTGATGTTTGGTTCCCAGACAGTGTATAATCTCAAAATCATATGCTTGGAGCTTCAGAGCCCAAAGTGCATGCTGTCCTTCCAGTTCATGCAGACTTTGATGCCAGCACAAGGAAGCGTGATCCATTACTACTTGGAATCTTAACCCTTGTAAATATACCCAAAACTGTTTGTAAGCGTAGAGCACCGCTAAACACTCCTGCTCAGTCATGGTGTAATTTTGTTCATGACAGTTTAAGCTCCGACTACATAATGCAACAGGATGCTCCACACCATTGTCATCCTTCTGGGATAATACTGCCCCTATAGTGGAGAGGGATGCGTCTGTTTGCATCATGAACTGTTTGTCAAAGTTGGGATATTTCAAAATGGGGCGCTTTCTAACGCGGTTTGCAACACGACAAAAGCATTCTGGCATCATTCCATCCGATTAAACAAAAAAATTTCTTTAACAACTCAAAAAGTGGGGCCCTGATGCAGCTGATATTAGGAATGAACTGTCAGTAGTACCCACCATCCCCAGAAACACCTAGATGTCCCGCTTATTACCTGGGCGAGTCATCATACTTATAGCTTCCACCTTAGCCAGCTGCAGTTTAAGTCCATTTAAATTCATGATGAACCTGAGGTATTACAATTATATTTAAAAATGCACTTCCATGGCTTAATTTTGATATTAGTGGCAGCAAGGCGCTGAAACACTTGTTCTAAGTGAGCGAGGTGCTCCATAAATTTCTGCAAGAACACATTGATGTTGTCAAGGTAAACTAGAACGCAAGACAACTTTATATCACCTAAAATCGTATCAAGGGACGCTGAAACTTAGCTGGAACGTTGCACAACCCTTGTGGCATGCGAGTCAACTGGAATAACCCTCTCAAGATGATGATAGCGCATTTCTCCCGCTCCACTGATGGCAAATCAATCTGTAGTTCCCTGAGCTCAGATCCATGGTGGAAAAATTTTGTCCCTTCCAATCAGTCCAACGCATTGTCAAACTGTGGAAGAGGGTAGGAATCCTTGTTTGCTATGTTATTGAGTTTGCAGTAGTCAAAAACCACTCAAAAATGCCATCTTTTTCCTTTACAATGAGAACAGTTGAGACCACGGACTATTTGATGGCTCTAGCATCCCTTGCACAATAAGTTTGTCCACCTCATTGGAGACAACCTCTTCCACCAATTTTATCATCTAATAGATCGTGATTAAATGGGAGGTGATCCCCCCTATCTATCTAATGTACCACCCCATTGAGCGCACCCCAAATCATGATCATCATGTGTGAAATTATCTCGATACTTTTCAAATAATGCCATAGCCTTCTCTCGCTGTTCCGCTGATAATCCAGTAAGTGCTTCCCATAGAACCACGGTTAATTATACTGAATAATGAGCATGTTAGTAGTCTGAGATTCTTCCATGAGCCAAAATCATAAATACAGCAAACTTCCTCTATAGAAGCTAAGTGTAGGTAAGCCACCACTTGGTGCCGCTGGATCTTTATTGTTTCTTACTGTATGTTTGCATGCAGCATAACCTCCCCATTCCAAGGAAGCAGTAGCCCTAGAGCCACATGTGGTTCAAGCCATGTGTGCTGGTGAGGCGCCATAATTTCCCTATAAAGCCCTTAAGGGACACTGATTTCAAGCTTAGTCCCGAATATTCACTGGTTTCCAGATGGTAGTCTCAAAGCACTCGCTGCCCAAAGCGAAATCCCTTTGTATTCATAAATCTGGTTGAGGAGGGCCCTGGTTTGCTGCTTCATTCATTGATAATGAACAGGAATTACTACATCGCTTAAGATATATTGATTTGACTAGAGCGGAATGGATCCATTGGGATTCCACAAGAGGTAAAATATATGGTGATCTGTTGCTCTAAAATAGTAAGAGTTTCCTCCGCCATATTTATCACAACACCAAATTTTCTCATAAATGCTGCGCCAATTAACATGTCATAGTTGTTATTTGGCAGAACCACCGCTGGAGTGGAAGCCTAAACTGACCCAAATCATAAAGGCAACGCACTATATGCTCCTTCTGACACAGTGTTGTGCATCCCCGCGGTCCTGTAAACTACTTGATGGTCCACATCCGGTTTCAACATAAGCTTAGCCGCCAACCTAGTAGAGACTATGTTCACAGTGGCTCCCATGTCTATGATAGCGCGTATTTTTGTGTTTTAAACAAAAATGTCACAGTAAGTGCATTCTGAGTAAGAAGAACCATCAGTGTATTTCATGTACGCCCAAGGGCTTTGTGTTACTCAAAAAGGAGGTAATGCCCTTGCCAACCTGAGGATACTCACTAGCAATCTTTTTCACCAGAATGGCCATGTTAACCCCTAATAAAGAGGCGACTTCCATCAAGGGATCTACATTGCTTGTACCAGTCTGTTCCAGGATCTTCCTCACATATGATTTCTGCTCGTCCTGGCGGAACTCAAAGCTTGGGGGAGAATTCCTACTCTCAGAAATGGAACTGTGAATATTAGATGGAAGCTGTTGGTATAATAAATCATCCAATTGAATTCTAAATCCTACTCAAAGAGATGCGTGAGAATCTTTAAGGACAATTGAATTGGACTTAGCGGAGGTAGAGCATCCCGTCTCTACTCTGCTTGAGCTTTTCCCTGATCGCTTTTCTCAGTTGGCATTTCATACACTTGTAATTTGTTAGGGCAATTACCCGCATAATGCCCTCTTTGTCCGCATTGGAAGCAGGTATTCATAAAAGGTTCACATATATGGCTTGAAGAGGAAGGGCTAGAACAGAAATTGATGGTATGGTTCTAAGGTTGTGGAAGAGCTGGTGAGGCGTACAAGAATCAAAAAGGGTCCTCCAATTTGTATCAGGGACAAATACGTTCCAGCAGTTGATTGTTTGGTTGCTGAGGCCCATATCCTGACAAGTTTGGTGCAAGGACAGCAGATGATTTTTGGGCTATGTTGGGGGTGCTGATCATGGTGGAGAGTTGATGTAAGGTGTTCATGATTCGGATAAGTCTGGCTTTCCATCCAACATGTGAGACATAGAGTTATATAGTTCCCAATGTGGTTTGACAGCTGCTGTCATTTCTATACAAACATCCGCAGTGGATAATATGTTAGCTCTGAGTAGTACATGCGCTTCTACTGAGAAAAGATTCATAAATTCTAACAGGGTCTCGTTTCAGTGAAACTGAATAGTCAAGAAGTCATCCTTGCGTTGGGCCATCTTGGTTGCACCACCAAACAGTCAAAGAACAATCATTAAAACATCTTCATAGGATACTGAACTGTTTGGAAGATAGCAGGTAACTTAATTAGAGCTTTCCACATCTAGAGTGAACAGCAACAGTTTTGCTTTTCGCCAATCAGAAGATCCTTCCATGGCTAATTTGAATCGCTTGAAGTAACCATGTAGATTTCCATTATGACTAAAGAGAGGAAGTTTTTCAATCCAAATAGCCTCACCTTACTCCAGGCTTCTGCAACAAGAAGCAGGCGAATTGGTTCCTGAGCGACTAAGGGAACCCCCCTAGTGAACTATCATATGGATGACGGATGGACTCAGAATTAACAAAATGGACTCTGGGACAGTCAAGGTGCTGCCTGACCGCCACAGCAACTGACCCCCCCTAAGGCGGGGATTGGGGCTCTTAGTAATATGGATAACATTAATAAAAGTGTAGGGTTCGAGGGCAACAGCTCTCATAAATGGCATTCTGACAAGTCAGATTCTGACAAATCTACTAAAACTCAGAGAAAAGATGGCAAGGGTCAACGTAAATGGCGACCTGGACAATCAAAGGCCGCCAACCCAAAGTTTAATGAACTAAACAATGCAAATTGACAACAGCAAATGGCAGCCCAGCGAATCAGGGGCTGCCAAGATGAATTATGCCAAAGCAAAAGTGTCAAGAACCATGGCATTGGACAGCTCAGCGAATCTGAAGTTGCCAAGCTGAATTATACCAAAAGAGGAAATGTCAATAACAATGGCATCACGCAGCTCAGCAAATCAGGAGTTGCCAAGCTGAATCCACCGCTAGATGAGATTATAGAGAGCCATGGCGAAGGGAAGCCCAGCAATTATGGGCTGCCAGGCCAAATTATCCCAAAAATGGAATTTTTTGCAATAATTTTGACACAAGAATGCCAAGCTCTGATTTGTCCCCAATGAATAAAAAATATTTGTGGAAAAGTTTCCATAATGCCATGGGTACCCAAAAAACGGTCTAGAATGGGCCTAGATGAGAGTTTTAGAGGACAATATTCTCAAAATAGGCCTGCGAATAGCCTGCTGCCTGCAGACTCTGAAGGAAAAAAATTCCCCATATCCCCATTTCATAATATAAAAACAACCAAGTGAAGGTGTTTAGAACAACTTCGTCTTCTAATACATATAAATAACCCCAAAAATTGAAAACAAAATCTTTAAATTTCGAAATCATTTATTCAGATTTGGAGGGAAACCCAGGATTTTGAGTAAAGAAAATGGACCATTACATGGATTTTGACAGAGCAGTGACCTCCTTGTAAACTCTCTCTGGGGACAGACTGTCCTCCTCAGTGTGAGCATCATCCTCACTGTGTTCCAAGGATATTTAAACCGCTCATCAAGACAATGAACAAAGGACCTAACCACAGCAGCCCTCTCATGTTTGTGGGCCCTCACCTGAGCCCTCTTGCCCAACTGTTTTGTGGCAATGTGGAAGGACCCCATTCGTCACATTAGACGAAGTTCTTTTAATTCTCATCTCCATTTTATGGGATGGGATGGGGAAACTATATGAGAGAGCCCTACCCGCTTGGTATGAGCACACTACCACTCTCCCGATGGTTATCTTTTACACCCTGTTCCTGCTGAGGGAACCACTTGCCTCCTCCCATCCTGAGGGAATTCCATTGCTTATTTCCAACACAATGACGCCATGACTGAGTTTAGACAAGCACTGACCCCAGAGTAGTTGAGTGTAATGCATGGAACCTTCTCTCACATTAGATTACAGGTCCACCTCACAGTGGCTACTGGGGGTTTACCACCGCATCCCTTCAGATCGCCTAGGTGATAGTGGACCTGCCAAAGCACCTGCCCATCTGGCTCACTGACCTCTTGGAAATGCAGCTGGCCCTTTCAGCCTCACTGGAGGACTGTCTCCACTTGGTGGAAAGAGTCGCCACCCCAAATGACTCTCAGGATGCCACCTGGTCAACGCTCTTGGCCCTCAGCCAAGGGAGAATGGCCGTTAAGGAGTACGCTTGGCTGTTCCAGCCTCTAGCCAAAGCTGCAAAAGTGTCTCATTTCCAGCTCGCATGGATGTTTAGACAGAACCTTCGCTTAGACATCCTCAAGCTATGGCCGCCACCCGCTTGGGGGCAACCTTGGAGGAAGAGGTCACTGTTGCTTCACAGGTAGAGAACCAGCTAGCCTTGGCCCAAGCCAGGACCCCTGTGCCTGGGAACCATGGTAGATTCCGCGGATGACGTGCGGAGTTAGAGCCCATCTCAAGCCATATGGGGCAACGAGAGCAGGGGGGCTCCGGTGAAAATGCTCCACGCCCTGCAGCTCCTGCACCCACTACTCCCAGAGATTTGGATGGCCCCATTTACAACTATTGCCTGACCCTGGCTCACATCCTTTGCTCAATAAAGGAAATAGTTCCTCCTATCTGTTTATTCCGTTTATTTTGTAGCAAAAGAAGAAAGGGAAATGGGTCAGGTTAGAAAACCTTTGGACGTTAGTGAACACTGGAGCTGAAGAAAACTATCTGGACCGGGAGTTAGCCAAGAAATTGGAAGTACAAATGCAAGAAAAGGGTACTGTGACACTTGCAGAAACCTCCAAGTTGTCAGAATGCTGGGAAATTGAGCCCAGGATCAAGCTTTAATAGGGACTCCACCACTTCGGGTAAAACTTTTGCGCTATCCAGAACCTGCCCTACCCCATCGTTCTGGGCATGAGATGGTGGCACAAAAACTCCCCACATTTTGATCTGGAGGAGGGACGGGTGATGCTTCACCCCAAGGATAAAGAGCCTATAACGTTAGAATTCTTTACCTCGGGAAGGATCAGGCCTGGTGTGAACTCTGTGCACCTAGGGATGTAGAGAGAGAAGATACTAGAGGAGTTCAGAGATTATGAACACCTGTTCCAGAGGTGTGTCGCTGCCACCTGCACTCCACAGGGCCCCTTTGCATTCTCGTTCATGTTCAAAGGGGATGCTGAGTTTCCAAAAGAATCCCAGTGTACCTCCTGAACCCTAGAGCAAAGGAAGCCCTAGACCAGTACGCGAAGGATATGTTGGAGCGAGGATTTATTGTGCCCTCAAAGTCTCCAGTGGTGTCTCCCATCCTCCTGGTCCCCAAGGCCAACGGCGAGCTCCACCCCTGTGTCAACTACCACCATTTGAATGCCATAACTGAAATGTGCCCCAATCCCATTCCGCTAATGGCGAGCATCTCCCAGATGATCGCTGGGAGTCAGGTGTTCTCAAAGTTGGTTCTGGTCGATGCTTTCAACCAAGTGTCAGTTGTACCTGAGCACCAACAGTACATGGCATTCAAGTGCCACCTAGGGGTATATGAGTACAAGGTCATGCCGTTCGGACTTAAGAACGCCCCAGCCATTTTTCAAAGGACCATTGACCATACCCTGGGCGACTTGATTGGGAAATGATGTGTCACATACATGGATGACATCCTGGTGTTCTCCAAGTCTCACGAGATGCATACTAAGGACTTCAAGAGAGTCACCATGGCACTGGACAAGGCTAACCTGCAACTGAAGCCTCCAAATGCAAGTTCTACAAGGGCTTAGTATCTTTCCAAGGCAACGTTGTATTTGAGAAGGGAACAGCCATCTGCCCAAACAAGCTGATGGCAGTGAAGGAGTGGGCAGAGTCAATGGATAAAACAGGTGTGTGCAGTTTCTTAGGGGTGGTGAATTTCCTGAGGAAATTCACCAAGGACCTCTCAGAAACAGCTTCCCCGCTTACCTAGTTGACCGGTCAAGTCCTATTTCAATGGGGAAAAGAGGAAGAGAGGGCGTTTCAGGCCATCAAGGAGGCCCTTCACACCGCGCCAGTCCTAGCACACCCAGATGCGATTGTCCATTCGTTATGGAGACAGATGCATCGAACTTTGCCATTGGGGCGGTCCTTTTGCAGACAGGAGAGGATGGTTTGAAACACCCAGTATGCTACTTCAGCAGGAAGTTGCTACCAGCAGAAACAAACTACCCCATCTATGACAAGGAACTCCTGGCGATCATCGCAGAACTAGATGAGTGGCAGCATCATCTGTTGTACGTGAACCCATTCATGATCTGGATAAACTACAGGGCCTTGAAGTTCCATAAGAGCCCCCATAGGATGAACCAAAGATAAGCCCGCTGGCACCTAGAGCTGTCTCAATATGGTTTATAATAGAATAGAAGCCAGGAGAGCAACTTACTCCCATGCGTACTTAGCCAGGACCCAAAAATGACATTCACTAAGGAGGAACTGGATGAGTTCAACACGGCCATGATGCTCCCTCCCCAGGTGTTTGCATCAATACAGGAAGAACGTGCTAACTTAAAAAAGAGAATTTAAAAAGCCCAACGACGCACCAAATTTGGAGACAAGGTAAGGAGAGAGATAGAGGGAGGGTACTACAGTGAAGACTACAAGAATTAAAGGAAGGAGGGGCCTCATCCTGTACCATTACCACCTATGGGTCCCTACACTCAAGCTCTAAGCCAAAGTAATGGAGTTATTTCATGACCATCCCATGGCGAGACACCCTGGTGTGGGGAAAACAATTGAGCTGATACGCCAGAACTACTCCTGGCCAAGCCTAGTGGGAACTGTAATGGGGTATACCACGCGCTGCCTTAACTGTGCCCAATCAAAGCCATCTCAAAGCAAACCATCAGGGAAGTTAAAACCACTGCAGCTTTCCCAAATGCCGTGGATCTTCCTGAGTGTGGATTTCGTCATTAGGCTCTCAAAATTGGAGAGCTATGATGTGGTCATGATGGTGGTGGGCTGACTAATGAAATATACTGAGTTCTTCCTATGCACCTCTAAGGTCACGGCAAAGGACATGGCTGAAATCTTTGTGAGGGAGGTCTTTGCCTGACATGGACTCTCAGACAAGTTCATCTCGGATAGGGGCCTGCAGTTCATCTACAGGTTCTGGGATCACCATCTAGAAAATCTTAAAATTAAACCATGCAATTCCTCCGCTTACTACCCCCAATTAGATGGCCAGACGGAGAGGGTCAAAGAAGACCCTGGAACTGTACCTACGGTGCTACCTCATCACGTGACATGATCATTGGATCAAGTGGCTGAGAATTGCACAGTTTGCATACAACAACCTGACACACTCATTAAACAAAATGCCACCCTTTTTTGCAACCATGGGTTTCACCCACGGATGATGGAGGGATACACTGGGGGAACAAGCCCTACGGCAGATGATTTAGTGACCAGAATGAGGGAAAATTTTAAGAAATTGAGAGCCAACCTGGAGAAGGCAGCAGAGGCTAGAAGAGGAAGGCGGATGCGCACCGCTCTGAGGCTCTGCCCCACAAAAATGGAGATTACATCTTGATAAATGCTAAACATTACATACCCCCAGGACAGTGTAGGAAGTTTGGACACGTCAACCTAGGACCCTACAAGGTCCTTTGGCAGGTGGATGAGGTTGCATATGAATTAGATTTTAAGAAGGATCGCGCACACACCCAGTTTTGCAGTTTTGCAGCTCAAAAAATATGAAAACCCATTACAGCAAAGCCAGAGCCAGTCCAGTCAGACAACCCAGGGGAGGCGGAGTATGAAGTGGAGGAGATTCTGGATACCAAGATCTCTCACAAAAAGCGATGGTGCTTAGTAAGATGGGTCAGCTACCCAATAGAAGAATCCTCCTGGAAAACAGCCACCAATTGCCCCAACTGTCCCCAGAAAGTGGAGGAATACTGGGGGCGCAGGGATCTCTCCTCTGAGCGGGGTGATGCGATGGTCAAGGTGCTGCTTGACTGTCACATAGCCCTGACCCCCCTAAGGCGGTATTGGGGCTCTTAGTAACATGGATAACATTAATAAAAGCATAGGGTTTGAGGGCAACAACTCTCGTAAATGGCATTCTAACAAATCAGATTTTGACAAATCTACTAAACCTCAGAGCAAAGGTGGCAAGGGTCGATGTAAATGGCGACCTGGCCAATCAAAGGCCGCCAACCCAAAGTCCAATGAACTAAACAATGTGAATGACAACGGAAAGGGAAGCTCAGTGAATCAGGGGCTGCCAAGATGAATTATGCCAAAAGCGGAAGCGTCAAGAACCACAGATTTGGAAGCTCAGCAAATCAGGAGTTGCCAAGCTGAGTTATACAAAAGCATAAACGGAATTAACCATGGCATTGGGCAGCTCTGCAAATCAGGAGCTGATAAACTGAATCCACCACTTGATGAGATTATAGAGAGCCATGGTAAAGGGCAGCCCAGCAATTAGGGGCTGCCAGGCCAAATTATCCCAAAAATGGAATTTTTTGCAATAAGTTTGACATAAGAATGCCAAGCTCTGATTTGTCCCCAAAGAATGAAAATATATTTGGAAAAGTTTCCATAATGCCACGGGTACCCAATGAATGGTAGAGTACAGGCCTAAATTGGAATTTCAGAGGCCAAGATTCTCAAAATAGGCCTGCAAATAGCCCGCTGCCTGCGGACTTTGTGGGAAAAAAATTCCCCATATCCCCCATCTCATAATATTTAAACAATCAAGTGAAGATGTTTAGAACAACTTCATTTTCTAATACATATAAATAAATCCCCATAATTCAAAAGTAAATTTTTGAATTTCAAAATCATTTGTTCAGATTTTGGAAGGAAACCCAGGATTTTGAGTGAAGAAAATGGACCATTCCACGGATTTTGACAGAGTAGTCGCCTCCCTGTATGCTCTCTTTGGGGGACAGACTATCCTCATCAATGTGAGCATCTTCCTCACTGTATTCCAAGGATACTTAACCGCTCATCAAGCCAACATATAAAGGACCTAACCACAGTAGCCCTCTCATGTTTGTGGGCCCTCACCTGGGCCCTCTTGCCCAACTGTTTTGTGGCAATATGGAAGGATTCTGTTTGTCACAGACTCAGAAGAGGTAGTTTCATGTGGGGGTCCATTGCACCACCTGAGGGATATTTGTTAGCTGATCTATAGCATTCGTCCCCTGAAACACCACTAACTGCACCACTTCCACCAGCTCACGCGTGCTCAACAAAATGTTCGTTGATTAACTGCTCTGTTTTGACCATATAGCATCTACGCCATCCATACTGAAATTCTCATTGAAGTGACTCATATTGGCATTGCAACTCCCGATGGAATTCCCGCTCACTGTTCAGTTGTTGCTCCACTGCTTGTAGTCATGAGAAGAGTTCTTTGATTATATTCTGCATTTGTGCATGCTGCCGGCTAGCATTACCCACTTGATGATTGGCATTGTTAGTTTGGTTAAGGAGGGCGGCTTGTTCCTGTACCAATTCCTCATTGACCCATCAAAGGGTATCAAGCCATACTTGCATGTCCACATACTATATTGTCTCACTGATTGGAAGAGGAAAAGCTTGACTGTGCTCCTCCTGGCTAAACAATTTCCAATTGGGTAACATGACGACTAGCTGGAGATATGTGGGGATGGTGAAAAAAGTATAAGCGCATTATTTGTTGGTTTCTGACTTCTCCATTTGATGCAAAGTTGGGTTAATTCAGCTGTGATGAAACCAACTTGATCCGCCACTTGTTGTTCCATCAGTGTTATTTTTTCCATAAGCTGAGAAATTATGTCTTCAAGCGCTTCCACCTATTCTGCTAGATCCGTCATGAAGTGCTCAGTATTGCTTCCCAACATAGTTATGTCCTGAATCCATTCTGCCAATAGGCCATGTCGATTCAACAGTTCTCCTATTACCCAGGGTAACTCTAGATTTAACTGTTGTACTAAAATGTCTAATCATCTGTGGAAGTCCCCAACATGATGGTCTATCTGCACCAGCGCCCCTTGCACTTCCAAAAAAGTGTGATCGAGGCAGTTGAGCAGGAGGTGGGTATTGTTTTGTTGTGCTCAAGCGAACTGCATTACATCATCAATCTCTATATTGTAGTGAGCCAGTATGTGCTTTAGTTGGCGAATTGATGGTTGCACATAGACAATGAGATACTCCTCAATTCTGTGAGTACCAAGGCAATAAGTCAATCCCATCGTAGTCATGGCCAGATAGGACATGTATAGGGCATAGTAATTTTTTGATCTCATTAGTTATAAAACAAACTCAAGGCATACTCTCCCACCTCATCCTCATATAATCGATACCCATGCAACAACCACTCCATAATAACCCGCAGCTGCTGAGAGGTCACATTCATGGAGCATCCTTGTTGCTTGGCCATCAGCTCAGGGCCATTTCCTAATTGTAGATTGATCATAACATCATCATTACCTGGTTTAGTTACATTAAATAATATAGGTTCATTGTTAGTTGCCTCCCATAATTTTTTGGCATAACACATGCGGACTCTGATCAATTTTGTCATAACAAATGCAGGCTCATCGTCATATCCTATCATTGAAGTACTACAGTTGACCAGTGGCCCCCTGTAGTGAGCATCACTGTCGTTTCTCAGCGTTAGGCTTGTTTCCGCCAATTCAGTTTGCACAGGGTGTCAGCCAATGAGCAGCCAAATCGGATAATATGAAGATCACCAACTTAAATAAAACTCAATAAACTATATATGGAGCTATCGCCCCTTATTTTAACCTTTATTATGGAATACAAATTGCAGACTTATCTGCAACCACATAATCATGGAAAATTCCCCCCTTCAATCTAAGTGACTCCTTATAACTCAGTTCACCAAGCTTGATGCATCCTCATCTTAGTAGTCTTCTATTCATCTTTCCATTTCTAGATGTTCTCATTTTGTATTGGATCTCAGCATAATTTCCCTCAATTAGCCGAAAAAGTCTTCATTTTTGATTGATTATAATTTGTATACCTTTTCTATAAATCTCAAGACTCATCTCAATCCAATCCGCCAGTATGGGTAGCGTATTGTCCAGTCATATCAACTTCCTGACACTCACATCCCTTACCAATAATCAAGCTTCTTCCAAGCAATCATGAAGGTCATTTGTCAAGTTGAACGGCTGTTCTGGATCAGCATCATGATGGGCTAACAAAACTGAGGGCTCATGATACATGCCTACTCCCAGGAACGCAGGGGTATACGGATCTCAGTAGAGAACTACCCCCCACATTAAGAACCCAAACCATAGCCCAAATGACCTCCTGGACCAAAACGATCAGCTGTTTGATTAAAGGAATGCAGAAAAAATTATGGACCCTTGCAACTCATAATCTACTTCACCAAAAGGTTAGGGTTCATGTCTGGAGATGCTTACAATGGGGTCTATTAGATAGCTGAACAGTCCAAGACCACCCATAAGCTCTGTAAAGTGTGCGGCGCAATGATACCCTGGTTCACAGGTTGAATGAGTGCCAAGCGGCTTTACTAGTCTGGCAACTAGAGTAGCCCCTGATAGCACCCAGCAAAGAACCCACCAAACTTTGCAAAATGCAAATTTCCTCACAGCTAACCCTTTAACCTAAAGCCACGAGCATCATAAATGGTCAGTTATTAGGCCCAAAATGATTCTCATGTGTGGGACTTGTGGAACGGATCAAAGGGAGGTCTTTTTTAACTTCTCGGGTTCACACTTCTGGAACTTAAATTGCAGGGCAAGGGATTAATATCAACTCGACCATTCTGGAATTTCTTTGAGTAGTAATCTTTGCACTGTCCTTATGGAAAATCCATACTATCTTCCATAAGGCAATACAAAATTTCACTCCAAATCCTTCCAATATGAAAAAGAATTTCAAAAAATGTAGCCAAATCATTCAACATATTGATGTTTGGTAATGCAATTCAGCCCTGACTTCAGAGGATGGTGCAGAACTAGCTTCCGCTCCCCTTCTTAACTGTCAACTCAGTAATTGCAAATATGTCTTCATATCAGCGAAAATGCACTGAGCAGCTCACATGAACCTCCTCTAATACTTTCAGGTTCAATAGGAACACCTGCCACAATGTCTCTCCTGGTACTCAGGTTCAGGTTGCGTCCCCTTGCTACTTTTTTCTAGCTCTTTTATTTGGTGCGACATATTTGTTCTAAGGTCAGCCCACCTTGGATAAATATAAAATAATATTTTATTTGAGGTAAGCCTACCAGTGGATAGACATTAATAAAACAAAATAAAATAAATTTGACTAAAATTCTTAAGTGAGTGAGAGTGCCCCAGTGGTAAGTTGGACTCAATGACCACTGTCTCCAGAGTTTGATTCAGTATACGAACTTTGGGTAGGGGAAAATTATGACTGCGTTGGCGGTGTGCACCAATGCCCTGAACTGAGATAGCAAATAGCAAGGCGGTACATGTAGATCCTGGCCTATCAGAACGCCACATGTGGAAGTTTACTGGGATTTATCCTCCTTTCCTATTAATTTATTCTTCATTAATTGGTGAGGTATCATGCTCAGGTCATCTCACTTCAAATAAATAAAATGCTTAAGTGAGAATAAAACAAAACAAAACAAAAAACTATGCATAAAAATAACAAATTGCTAATCAACCACGGTAGAGGGGGAGGGGGGATCAGAAGGCGCTTCCAAGGCTGCATATTCCTCCCAGTGTAATATGTGGGACATAGCTGAGTTCAAGGGCTTGAAGGCATCAGATTTATGTAGTTCAATTTCCCTTAAAGGAGGAATATCAAAGAACATGAACGTATGAATAAGGCCGCCAATGTACACTTTAAAAAATTAAAAATTATAGACAGGTATTGGGTAGTTAGCCAAAGGTGGCCACATTGTGCATGTGATTTTTAGCTTTAGGCTTTTGACACCGCCACAACATTTTATGTAATTATTGGTTTTTGGTTTATCTTAAGGAAAATTACTTAAATGTTTATGGCTATCTGGGATATTAAAGGGGAGTTATACCCTTTGCAAGCATGTCAACAGACGTAGATGCAGCTTTGTGAAAGGGATAAAAATTGTACAAAGAAGTCTGATCAACAGCAAGATGATGATCACTTTGAAATGGCTTGGAAGTTTGAGGTGCATAATAAGGAGCGGTGAATTGGCATTGAAATCAGTAGTTAGAAAACATATAAGGTAGATAATGGATTGTTCACTGTGTTCCCCAATATATAAACCTCATCAAAAAGACCTAAGGAATTTGACTAAATTTGATTGGGTCAATGACATAAGCTGAGACTTATTGGGTGAATAAGAAGTTACTTAGGAGCAAATGTTAATCTGAGCCTCCTCCTGATTGGCTGGAGGATTTAATGATGCCTGAGGCTGGATAAAAATATTGAAGGAAGTAGTTCAGGGTCAGGCTAAATAACTGAACAATTGTGGGGAACTGTCAGTAAGGTACCCTAAGCATATTCTGCTGGTATGGCTTTGGCGTCAGAGTTGGTGTCAAAAGCATTTTTTTAAGCATTATAAATACTTTTGGGACTAATCCAAAAAGAGATAAAGCAAAATTGGTGTCTTATTTTGACATGCAATCATAAGTGGTGGTCAGGTTAAGATGCTACAAGAGAATGTGAATAAAGTTGTTTAGATATATCTGGGTGGCAAGGGAAGGCAATAGCCGTAGCATGGGGAGCTGCAAGGCGCTTTGAACTTCTAGAAATAGTGAAGTGGAGGACAGGGATTGAGCCATAGGCGAAGAGCCCTGACATTAGCTCCTCATACAACCCTGGGTGGAAAGTGATATTTGAGGTTGGTGAGTAACCCGCCATTGTGGTGTTAATGATTGAGCGAGTAAAAATCAGAGGTATTGGAGTATTTTTTATTAGTTTAGTTTTTACTGCTATGGAAGCTTTTAAATCTGAATAAAAACATTATTGAGATAAATTTAAAAAGTGAAAGTATATGAAATTATCCAGTAGAGAACTGTTAAAGAGATCAATTATAGCTCTTTTGGCATATGGGAATAATTATTTTGTAGTTAACTCTAAGGAAGAATCAAATGGTGGATCATGGGAGAGTGAGAGGGTGGTGAAAATTAGTGTAATACACACTAAGTGGAGCACTAATTCCCATGGAGGGACATATCAGTAGTTTAAATTTAGGGGACTAGTTAAACTAGTCCAAACACGATTTCCATAGGGCAGAATACATTAAGGATGGTGCACTGCTGCCCCTACTGGATCAGCAGGCTGTGGAGAAAACGTCATTAGTCTTGGGAAGTGTCTTGGTATTTGACTTCTTTTAAGTAGATTTATAAAATTGCTCAAATGTGCAAACAAGCAGAAAGAAAAAGTATAAAAACAAAGATAAAAAATGAAGAAAACTAAAAGTATAATTCTATATTCATTTTTAAATAACAAATTGGCTTTTTTTCTGTATTTATTCTTTTTAAACTTTCCATTTCTTATATTTTATATATGTAACCATAATAAAACTATGTTCATAATATGACCATTGTTAATACCCTTGATTATATAGGTATAAGTTGGCAATGTCATTAAAACTAAATCTGCTAAAATATAACAAATCCAATTGTTTTGACGTTTGACCTCATTTATATCACATTAGTGACTTGATCTCCAACAGCAAAATCTTGAAATGAGGTTTATTTTTAATTTTAAACATCATTGCCCGGATTTTCAGTGAAGTATAATATCATATCCATGTGACTGCAAGGCGATATTAGAGTAGATAATTAAAGTAAATAATATGGTCTCAACATGAAAATTGTTTCTATAGCTGAATACAAAAAGGTGGGTAAGCTGCTTGTTGTCTGTACAGCAGCTTGAAGGGCGTTTCTACATAGTGGTGTAAAAACCTATGTTGTACAAGTAGGGCACTAAAGGTTTTTCTTCCACTCACCATCACTCTTGAGAAATTTTGAAAAAAAAAACAAGTTGACTTTACCATCGCCTCACCATACCATTCTTCCATTTCATGTCCTTTGATTACAATTGCTGCCCTAGTGTGGGGAAGCGGTGCTCCAGGTGATAGAGTTTACCACCCAGCAGGCAAACGAATGCAGACTGGCTCATCCATCCCACCAAATGTAACTGACCAATTTATCCCTCCAAGGAACTTAGTACTGCACCTAGCATGAGTCCAAGCAACCCACCCCCACCCCCTAGCCCTAGCCCTACATGAATCCAATATTCACTTATGCCTCCACGTCAAGTATGGACATCTCTTCCCGTATGCTGATAAAGCAATAATTGAGCTGGCAACGACCACTTTTGCACCAGCAGGGTTTATTGACTTCTGCCCTTAGAAGGGCTATTTTGATGTTGGATACCCAATTTAAACTGATGAAGCTGCTGGAGCAGCAACGCCCTTAATCTATAAAAACACACCCATTATCACCACCCATACATTCCTCCCCAATGATTTTACACTTGTGGTGACTTTTGCAAACCTTCCCTCACATCTTCCCCCTCACACTCTATGAGGAATTGATGTCAGGGCTGTCACTTATGGTACAGACCCCATTCTCCACTTCCTTGTTCTAAGAGGTACTAAGCGACTAGTGTCACCTCAGGCAATGGCCACCATTACCCCCCACCAGCCAACCATACTCCAGCACATCCCACCGCATGCTTATATCCCATCCACATCATACCATTTTTTGGGCTCAGATTGACAACACCCGCACTGTTTTCCCCCTCTGCCATTAATTGAACCATTCCAGAAAGGCTTTGTGATACTGCTTAAACAATGTGAAAACCGTTAGCCCCACCCATGAAGTCACACCAACAACGTTTGAGTGGGGATTTTGGCTGCCCCACCACCTTCATCTGAGCGCTCAAAAAATCAGCAAAAAAACTTGCAGCCAAAACCCAATCTGGCCATTTTTAACACAATTTAGATAATTGGGAGTATGTTTGGACCCAAATTAAATTCAAAAAATTCCCGGTAAAACTTACCCAACCACTGCCACGTCTCTCTGACTCAATCCCACTAAACTAAAATCCTTAGGAATTATTGGATGGAGTAACTGAATCTGGTGAAAATGTCCCATCTCCAGACTTTCCAATCAATTTAGAACCTTATCTGCCTTCAGATACATTTCCCCATTCCTGCCCAAGAAATATGTCCCCAAACCCACTACTACCCTTTCCTGAGCAACCATCAGCTTGCCAAGGCCGCAGTGGCCACAACTAAAAGTCACCATCTCTGTAATGCTACGGCACTCTCTGTCACTGAATTTAAGTAAGAGATACACGTCACCCAATTTCCTTCTGATTTATCTTATGTTGCAAAAGAGGAGATCAATTGCTTAAATGAAACTGCACACACTGCTGTTAAGCATTTTGCTGCACTGAAAGATTTTCCCCCCACCATGCGTATTATCAGAGCCAATATTACAAAGTTCTTAGATTCCCAAAGCACACATACAAGCCAAACACCATGTTGATGAACTCATGGAGGCTATGTTCCAGGCCTAAATTCTCGATAACAATATCAACAATTATCTATTTCACCTTGATCCTCATCCTGCAGATGCCTCAACCCCCTTGCTCTCAGCATTGATCCGCCTCTTCAATGGTGAAGCTGAAATTGATAATCAAACTGATACCCCCTCCACCTCCGCCATGGTGAGATAAGCAGTTTGTCGCTGCTCCACCTGGTAGGTCATTTTTCATTTTTAGGTGTCTTGCCACTCGTTTAGAGCGTTTTTTTAGTGTTTTTGGTTCACTTGTTTGGATTTTTGTTTAGGTAATATCCATCCCCTTGTTAGTTTACCTTGAATAGATTTTAAATCTATGTGTTAGGCACTAAGCTTAAATAAAATGCTTATGAGGATGTCTTACCTAAGTCCAGCTTCCAATACGTGGCAGTCACGTGATGTTTACCCGTTATACTACTTTCATATTTCTCCATATTATAGGAAATGGATATAACTTATTAGTACCTATAAGCCTTTTCAATCAAGGAATTAATTAGGAGGTGAAATTTGTTACATTGTTGCTCAAGATCACCAGAGGGCAGTCATGCTGTTATACTACTTGATCCAATATGAACTTTTATAGTACTTAAGGCATCAACTTGACTCAGAGATATCATTTTGACTCATCTGGTAAGATTGTCAGTTGCAACAATAATTTACTTGACTCCTGTTCTATACTCATTGGTACCATGACGTTTATGGACACCATGCGCCATGCAAACCCAGGGCATAGCAATTGGTATCTCATCACCTTTTTTGTGGCGAATGGATTTGGCACTCAACGCACCAAAAAAGAAAATGGCAACATCTAAACTTAGCTGATTTACTTTAGCAATACTGGCAAATATGTTCTAAAGTCTTTATAAGACTACCGTGGCCAACAATCTTATAAATATTAAATAGTATTAACATTTTAAGATGGGTTTGGGTATAAAAGCTTTTTGTTGTCCACATATTCGAATAACTGACCATTTTATGCTCTGTATCTCCGTCACTTTTATAATGCAATTTGAACTTTGATAAATTCTTTTTCAAATTATCCTTTATCAACTGGTCAAATAACTCATCAGCCCAATCCTGAACTAATAACACTTCCAGTAATCTCGATGTTTTATCATCATTTGATTGCTATCTCCCACACAGTACTCTGAATTAAAATCATAGACCTTCAGTTTAAGGCTCAACTTTCTAGTATCCCCTCTGGTTCCTTTAAGCTATATAACCAGCATAGAGAAGCATGGATGGATATGACTTTCAAATGGTTCCATAAATGTATACTTGAGATTGCTTGCAAGCTTATATTACCAAAAGACACTCCTGCTTAATTACACTACAGTTGCCTTCAGTTTTAGTCAAGGTATTGATAACATAAAAATACAGAATGCTCTTCACCTTCTTCATTTGAATAACTAAGTATGGCACCTATTGTCATAAGCAACGCATCCAATTGTAAGATAAATAGTCAGTCAAAAACTGGATATTTGAGCACTTGACTCAATGTCAATTATTTTCATAAATTGCTGAAGAATTTGCCTTCGCATGCCATTTGAAACCCTTTTAGATCCTTACACATATGGAATAATAGGTTGGCAATCTTTATAAATTATTTGATAAATTAGTGATAGCTCACCATTCTGAGAAAATTAAACATTACAGACAACCTCAGAGTTGTAAATTCATTTAATTGCTTCAATATTCTATTTTTGAGGCTGCAAAACTGAAAATTATATTAAAAAGAAAATATTCCAATTTGCCACAAAATGACATTTTTGGATTTGAACTTATGATTTGTAAAAGCCAGTTTTTTGTTACTTCCTCTTTGCGATCAATATGGTCTGTGAATATACAACTGTACAGATTTATAATATTTAGATAGAACAGGTCGCAAGTCAGCTCTAGGGTAGATAGGATTGTGTCTATTACACTTTGAAAATTTACAGGTGCATTACACATCCCTAGAGGCATTCTAGTAGGATTATAGATAGCGCCTGTGACATTATAATGGCGCATTTCTCCTGATCTGGGAGAGGAATTTCAACATGGCAATATCCTAAATCAGATCCACAACTGAGAAGAATTTTACCCATCTAACTGATCAAGCACATCATCAAATTTCAGCAAGGAATAAGTTCCTCCTTAGTGATCTTATCCAAATAGTGGTAATAATTCATGACTTGATTTGAACCATCTATCTTATTAACATTTATGATCAGAAAAGCTAAGGTCTAGATAAGGTAACAAGCAACCCATAATCAGACAGCTATATAGACCTCATTAATTTCTACCTCAGCTGCCTTAGACCTTTGACAACTCTCATCCTGACTGGTTCCAAATTCATAGTATCAACATTATGAAGTACATCTCTTGCGCACTGTAGGTCTTGATCATCTTCAACAAATACTGTTCAGTATTTTTCAATTTGAAAATACTTCTTGTCAATCCCCCAAAAGTCCAAATAAATGAGATTGATCAATTAAGGCTTGAATTTACTCAATATGATTTTCTTTTAAATTCTATTTCTGGGCAATACACAATAAAACATGAAAAAAACATTAGTTTCAATAAGCAATCATTTGTACAAACGCAATGCTTATATTTTTGCTAATTTTGATTGAGACAATACCCAGATCAGCCAGTAGAACTCAAATATAACCATATATTAGAATTAGATATCTGGAGAGGACTGAAGTTTAACTATAAATTACTTCCATGGAGCTTTGACTTTAACATAGAGCTAATCTGGGATTTCTAATGTTATTCCACATAATAATCACTTACAACATTCTGTGCGCAATTTGGTATCTGCTCTTTTGCTCAGATAATCATTATAATATTTTTGGTTATTCAAGTCAGTAGGCATTGTATTATTTTAATCATAATAGCAGATGGGCATACTTCTTTGTATATCAAATTAATAAAGTAATTTTGCTTGATAAGGGGAGGATCCCCCTTTTTTAGTGCTAGATGGTTCCAAAGGGAGGATCCTCCTTTTAATTGTAAAATAATGGCAAAGTCTAAGCAAGTATCATTAAAATATTTTCTTCATACTCACACTTTACTTCATGGTTTTGCATAAATCTAGTGCCAATGAGAATCATAAAGCTTTTATTAGACAGGATTATTACTAGAGATAAAAACAACCTATGGCCTGAAATGGAGAGGTAAGTTATTATAGACCCTGCACAAAGTAGTATAATTAGCTAAGCATCCCATACTTTTTGGCATTCTAAGTTCAGTGTAATATTTATCTGTTTAACTACTTTATTAGAGATAACGTTTTTATGAGCTTCACAATCTATGTTCTCTGACTTTCACTCTATTTTTAAGAATATCTAGATAAACATTAATAAAAATATGAAAGATTGTTCAATGTGCGTATGGCGCAATTTGGTGCAAAAATTGAGGGTATGTTTGAGTGATGAAAAATTATTAGGGAAAGAATATTTAATTATGCTAATTGAAATCATAACGTTGTTTTCCTTTACTATTTGTTTAATAGTTTGTCAACAAATTTAGTATTTTATACTATGTCTACTAACTGGCGTGCATACTTTCGCTTTTTTCTAGCATTTTGGGGAAATATCCTTAGTCTTGGACCTGATGACTGAATTCACATTTCAGTATATGACTTTAGAAATGGGTTCTTTATGGCTCATTTGCAGATTATTATAACTTGTCCAATTATCTTAAGGTTTTTCTGGGGTCTTAGTTACATACGGTCCTAAACTTGCTCCTTATCTAGCTCATTTGGCCTTTTTATGATCTTTGATTTCATCTTTTTCTTTGGGCTATACTATAACACCGTGTTTTTAGACTTTTTCTGCCAACAGAAACTCAAAAAATTACAGTTGAACACATTTATTACTAATAAAGCGCGGATTATTTGATGGTTTAGTTCAACTTGAGTCATTATTGGTTTCAAAATTTATCTTCCTTGGATTTCTAGTTGAATTTCCCCAGGTTTTCATGACAGTTGATTGGTAACAGTTTGTTAATCTTATCAGGAGCATCGAAAAGTAGACCACAGAATTCCAAGTCTGCTACCAATAAAAAATGATGTAATTTTTTTCAACGCTAAGACTATTGCTTAATGGAGTTCCTAATAAAGCCTGCAATCCATCCTCCATGACAATATGAGCTTTAAAAACACTCATGACATCTTCTTCTGCAAAAATTGGGCTTCCACCTAAAACAGTCAGTAAATTTTCCAACTGTAGCGTCCTAACTAAACTGAATGTCCATAATCTCATGTTTTCTAACAGCCATGCAATCTGGTATACAGATTCTTTGATTATTCTTCCTTTGCCTCTTTATATGTCTAGTTTTTTTTCTAAAAAAAGCGTTGTAATAAAAAACTTGACACTTATGTTAAGGCACTCATAAAGGTGACAACTATATGATGAACTTTATATTTTACATTCTTAATATTAACACTAAAGAATGAAGGTACATTGTCCCAATGAAAGTATACATTTTTTGGCGTAATTATATAGTCTTTAATGATAATAGACGCATCATTATAGATGGGAATTTGAATAGATGGAGGAGTGCACTTTAGAGTTACTTCAGGAATTGCTGTAAAAAAGCATAGAGTTTCCTTTACAGGCTGAACAGTACTTTCATCGTTGCTTCCTCTTAAGTAGCAACTGACTCATTTACAAATAAATCATCCCCATGGTAACCTCATGAGTGCATTTGCATTTAAAAACTCCATTTTATTTAACCATTTGTAAATTTACTTATATCACTTCTTCTGTTTTTGTTTGTCCTTTCATTATGTGCTCAGTCCAATATCACTTTCTAAGGAGTTACCCTATGTTTTTATTTCATTTCACAGAGCAGCTTTGTTCTGAAAAGTAGAGATGCACATATAAAATACTATCACTTTTATTAATACTATACATTTCTTCATCTAGTTTACCACTTTATGCTTGATAATATCCAAGCTGGATTAATTTGTTATTCCCATGTATCTATATTAAAATCTTATAATTCTTTATGAACATTGTCAATCTCACCTTCTTTATGCTTCTTCAATTTCTTTTTTTCTCAAAATTAGAAACTGTTTTTAATTATTGACGTACTGTACTAATTTAAAATAATAATTAAATTAGTTTATAGGTTGATTAAATCAAAATTCTGTTTTGAAATCGTTCCTATTAACTCAGAAATTATCGCCTAAGTAACTTGACAATAGTTATCCACTTTATGATTCTAATAGCTGATAAACCCAATTTGATTGATAATATTATCAACTATGTTTTGAAGTTTAATGTTCAAATCCATTACCAGTTTTTAATTTTCATATTGTATTGCTTTAACATTAAAGTGTGAAATTGAGTTTAGACTACATATGCTGAGAACTGGCTTTCAGTTGATGCATAATAGTGTTGTTGGGGACTGTTATAATGCATGTAGGCTACAAGTCAGCTATCTCACTTCCTGTTGCCTTGCTTGGATCATTCTCATTTCAAGTAGGATGATCATATTTGATTTAATATCCTCATATGTTGCTATGATTTATAGTAACAAGTTAGAGTTTCCAAATTCATATTTAGGAAGTAACCAAAGTGTAGTACTCTCTATTTATGGTTTTAGTATGGTAACAATTTATAATTTTAATTAAGAATGTCCAAGGGTAGGGTCTGAAATCCTTTAGCTAAAATTTAACCACTTAGTCTAAGTTTCTATGGGCTTATTAATATTGGCTCATACAAAGTGGCAACCATTTCATTGTACTTTGCTTGTAGTAGATATAAATATTTTAAGTCTAACAACATTCTGGTATTTAAATGAAAGTTTCCACAAATGGAAATCCTGATTTCTTTCTTCATTAGTGTCCATGGTAGTTAAATTTCTTGAATAATTCCTTTTTACAAACTTAACTCCATCTATATTTAGCACAAATGTAAAACCTTGTGGTTCTATAAGCGCACATTATCATTTAAAAGACAATTTAAAATTATAAATGTTGGTTTATGGATTAAAATAGCCCAGTTACGCTCTTGATAACAGTGATTTAACCTAAATTAGGGTAATTAACACTTAGAAAGGTAAACCAAGAATAAACGCTCCAACTTGAAACAAATCTAAATAGCATTTAAAATTAAAATTAAACTTTAATAAAATTAGGGAGATTATATGTGATGAGAGTATTAAAAGACATGTGTAACGTCGAAGTCTTTGCTATCAAATTAATTTTGGTAAGCATTGCCTATAGAATGTAGTATCTTTTGATAATTCAGAATAACTTTCTAGAATTGTGTGTTTCCACACTTAACTATCCTCATATTATACATAGAAAAACAATTTGGTAAAATAACAGCTATAAGTTGTGCATCTATTACCAAAAAATTAATTAGTTAAAAATATGAGACAATTTAAAAAAAACTTTTTTGTAAATGATCACTTAATCAAACATAACTGTAAATTATATTGGGATTATATCCTTTGTGAATTACAACCACAAATCTAATCAATAATTATCACTAATTAACAGAATTTATAATACTCTTTTTTTAATAATAATTGATAAGCCAAATGATAAATGATCCAGATAGTTGAGTTTTAAATAACATTAAAGCTTATTATAGGTTATTTTGGATACTTTGGGCACATAAAATTTCACACCCAATTCTCCAGGAAAATTAGTAACAACAAAGATAACAAGCCACAGCGGATGTTTCCCACACCATGGTAGCATAGATGCAGGACAAGTTATGTCATGAAGATTTCCAAGTTACACAATAAGGTGATAACTTGGCTGAAAGCCATGGAGTAGTTTATTACTAGTTGAAAGTTACAGTATAAGATTTGTGTGACTCAATCAATAGAGTTTATAACATAATTATTGGTGGAGTCAGAACAGCATTTATATGACAGTATAACTACCACTTAGATTGATGTTTACCTCCTTGAGGAGATCTATGGCTAGCCCAAAACAAAACCGAAAATATAATGATTCTAATGATTTTTACTATATTGTGAAGTAAACTAAGGAGATTTTGGTATGAAACAAAATATATAAGGAAAATGGGGTTGGGTCACGATTATTTAATCTTTTAACTAAACAAGCTCAATATATGAAACTAAACTATCATTTATGGTAGTTCAGTATCTTGAGTAGGCTCAAACTCAAGCTTTATGTTAAAGCATATATTTCCAGAATTGGCAATGATATACTTTAAGTTGATCAAATCCATCTTATCAAAATTGATTGCAACATGCCAATTTTCATTGCTAATATATTCTGTTACTCCTTACGCCAATGTATCGATATATGCATAACCACTATCCAGGTCCTTGATTTTAGCCTGGTCATGCTTGGCCTTTACCTATTTTTAGTCCAATGTGTTCTAATTAATAAACAGCAAAAACAACACCTTTACATTTTCAATCTCCGCTGTTCCTGCAGCTTACACCTAAATTTATACATGAAAGGATGACATTACCCTACAATATTTGAGGAACCCCCAAAGGAGTTCAGCAAGAAATAAGTTTTTGTGGGCTGGAAGTAACTTCATGGCGGCAATTAATAGGGTAACTTAGAACCATCAGCATCCAGAAAGTGCTTATGGAAAGTTTTAATCAGATCATGTGCATGGGTAGAGTAGCAACATGAAACACACCATTTCTCAATGCATCAAACCCTTTTCACAATATTAGGTACATAAGGCATCTCTTCACTCAGCTGTAGGCCACAATCTCATCCAAAATCCTTGTCAGATATTCTCCTTCTTGACTTCTGAGAAAAAATGTTGGAGTCCGATATTTGACTAAATTTGTGGCTATCAATGATATGAATACCAACGGCGAAAAGCCTTAATGAATTCTTGGTGGAATTTTATCTATTGGAACAATACAATCTATACCCAAAATAGGCATAATATGGTAAGTACTGAAAATAGGATTGCTCCAACTTTTCAGCCAAATTTGAGGTGTTCAATATCACACGGATCTGAACCCTCCCAAAGTGAGAATATTTACCCATCGATGATTGGGTGCAAATTAAACAATCATTACCACTCAGATCTGAACCTACCAAAGTGAGAAGATTTTACCCATCAATGATTTGGTGTGAATTAACCAATCATTACCACTCAGATCTGAACCCTCCCAAAGTGAGAAGATTTTACCCACTGGTGATTGGATACAATTTATCAAATCCTTACCACATGGGTCAGTTTTGCCACAAAAATATTTATCCTTGATCTGATAGGCTGAAATCCTATATTTCCTAATTTAGATGACTCAGCTTTATATATTTTAGCCTCAAATGCCCATGATCTCAAAATTTGAACTAGTTTAAATAGGAACTAATAGTATCTATAAAAAAGGGCCTTTCTCTAGTTTGCCTTAGAAAAAATAAAACTAAAAAGTAAAATCTTATTTTTATTAAGAGTTTGTTATTTATTTTAAATATTCCATTGTGGAAATTCAGTGGCACATAGCACCAGCAAGCATAGTTTCTTGCTGGATTTTGACAATGTCCCATGACATAATTTTGGGAATTGATTGCAATAAAAAGGCTGAGCATACCAGAGCCAAGGGCACCAAGGTGACCACACTTCATAATATGAACAATATCCTAGACCAACGGTCAGTAAGGGAAAACATCACAGGTTGGATCTAGGGTTTGGGTGATGGGCCAGCCATCATTACATCAATGTTGCTCAAGTGTACTAGATATTTATTTAATAAAGATGATTTGTTACAATTTTTTGTGAAAATTTGTAATTTGGGTCCCGTTTGGTTTTATATCTCCCAATCATTAAAAATCCAGCTTCAAACAATAAATTTAGTTTGAGCCTACTTGAGGTAGATAACTATAATTGATGAAAGGTTGATAATAATGGCTGATTTGTCTCTGGACCTCAATAAATGAATTATTGATCATCTTCCCAATTTCATTATAGTTCTTTCCGCTAAAATCAACATCCTTATTGATCAATATAACTCAAAACTAGTCTAGCTATATCAGATATATTTTTAGGTTACCCTTGTTACAGAACTCTTCAAGAAGGGCTTGTCACATGTAGGTCATTTTAACTTAACAAATTTCCTATTTCTTTCTATGTTAGTGGTTAGTTCCTTGGGGGTTTGGGTGTTATTTGCTCATCCCAACTTTGCAAACAGGAGAGTTATGGACATTTTCTATAATATTTGACCAGCCACTTTATCATACTGGTAGATACCTTTCTTCCATGAAGGGCTCTTTTAGAGGTAATAGGGCGCGTTGGTTAGTTGTCACAGTCACTATGCCTCTCAACATAGCGTTATTGTTCGTTTTGGTTATTGCACAGATTGGCTTTCTTTTCTTACTGTAAGATGGAGGATACCTGTCCTCCCATACATGTACCTGATTATTTTGGACCCTTCTAACCCTGCTGTAATTTATCCATTTCCTACCCCAGAGATATTTTTATTAAATTAAAAGCCTCTATATTCTGATTCTTTGGAAGATTGCATCATTACCAATATTACCAACTCTTTTATGGCCTTCCACAGCGTTGACTTAATGTGCCAACTTTCCTCTAGTGTGGTTGAATGGATAATTATAGCTTTCAGAGCTCATCAACACATATGGAAGTTAAAAGGTTAGGAAACACTTTTTGTAAGCTATCACTTTAAAGTTTTTTCCTTTTAAATCTATGAGTAATGTGCACCATCAGGTGAAACACCCTTGGTGTCAGATATAATGAATTCTGCAGTTGGGTCCATACCATACTTTTGGTTGACGTAGTTAAACAACATTTCATAAATTTGTTTTAGACGATCCATCAATGAATGCACAAGTGTGGTAGGCTCCACTTTCTGACTCTGACAATAAAATTTTGATCTTTTGGTAATTTACTCGCCACAACTGAAGGAGAGACTTTTCATTTGAACAATTGTTTTATGAGATGAGATCCCTATTGATCGCCTTAAAAAGCGTCCATTCACTTTAAAATAAAGGCTTATTTAAAACCATAATTCCCTTTTGAGAGAATTTGAGGGTTGGCAGGGTTTAAGCCCAAGTTATTATTTTAATCTTTCAGTTAACTTTGCCATAATAGTTTAATCTGAGCAAACCCCTATAAATACCTCCTTCTATAGATCCAATTATAGTCTAAGAACGGAGGCATCTTTCCATGCCACGCCTTTGCTCTTTAGGAACTTGGGGGTTAGCAGAGGTCTAGCTCCAGGCTCTTAATTAGAGTATATATAAGAACCTTTTCATTCCAGAATTCCTTTCTAAAGAAAGTTGTGGATTATCTGCAAATGGGCGTCTTAAAGTGATATTATTGGGTATTTAATGTCTAGCTGGATACTTAATTGAGTATGGTACCTTTGAAAACCAAAAACTATCTTTGACAGAAGGTAAATAAATACAGATGAGACCATTTTAAGCTCTTGTAGTGATAGGCTTTCACATTTTTGCATAGCATATCACACCTGAGATCCTTGGCTAACCCATTATAATTAAGTTCACTCAGTAGTTGTAAATTATTTTATTTAAAATATATGGCAATATGTATGCTGTTATGAAAATGTTACTAAATATCCCATCAGTAGAAAATTACAAAAAGCCTCAAATTTTTCTCAGCATAACTTTCCAAGCAAATCTTACAGAAAAAGTAGATCTTGTTCACCTGTTGTAGTTTCACTCTGATGTCCTCAGATCTCCCGCCAGCTGCCCCAGTGTGGGGAAGCAGCGAATCTCCCCCGCCATTTTCCATCTGGTGGGAAAATGCGCTCAGGCTGGCTCGCCAAGTCATACCAAACCCTGTGATGATTATTCATCCCAAAGATTTCAACGCCTACTTTGCTTGTACCCAAGTGGTGCCTCATTGCCCCCTGGTGCTCCCCTGGAGCAACATGCATTTTGGCCTTAGGGCCAATTATGAGAAAGCTTATGACTTACCATGACTAAGCCATTATTGAAATGGCTCAGGTGGTGATGACTCAAGCCAATTTATTGACTTCTAACCCCTATAAAGTATATCTTGATCTTGTTTTCACCTGTGAAACAAATGCTGCCACTGTGGAAACTGTGCCCCTGGTTTTCCAGGGTGGCACTCTCCCCAAATTTTGGACCTGGCTCTCAGTGAATAGCACTTTGGTGGTTTAGTTCGCTGGTTTGCCAACCCAACTCCCCCTGCAGTACTCCACCAGGGGTTGATGGACGGTTTGGAAGCCTATGGCTCCAACCCCATCTTACAATTTGTGGTCCCAAATGGGGCCCCACGCCTCGCTGGGCCTCAGGCGTATGCCACAATCAGCCCTGAATTTAAAAATTGCCTTGTCAATTCCCCTCATGCCATCATTCCTTCTGCCCCTAACCATCTATTATGGGCCCACGTTGAGGGTGTGCGGATGATCTGTCCATCCTGTTTCGAGTTGGACCACTTAAAACGCAAGTGCACTTCCTTAGCTTCTTCCAATGGCTCTTATTTTTTGTCTGCCAGCTCCCAATCTGCTGCTTACCCCAAGCCAGTTTAGTATGGGGTACAATCCTACCTTCCCACCCCCAAAGACTGTTGCTTCAGCTGCGTCTGCAGCCACCAATCAGGCTCCTCCTCCCCCAGTGCCACACATGCTCACTCCAATCAAGCATCAGCTTGGACCCCAGTTTGCTCCCATGCTTCCTCCAATAAACTAACTAAACCTCAATCATATGCTGTTTCCCCAATTCAATTCAACCAGAACCCATGGGAGTTATTAGTTGAAGTTTGAAGAATCAGGTATTCTCATTGA
Organism: Massospora cicadina; assembly: GCA_022478985.1. Taxonomy (NCBI): domain Eukaryota; kingdom Fungi; phylum Entomophthoromycota; class Entomophthoromycetes; order Entomophthorales; family Entomophthoraceae; genus Massospora; species Massospora cicadina. The sequence continues at coordinate 22,603 of JAKSZP010018753.1, read as the reverse complement.
AGAACCATCTCTGCAAATCAAGCAGTTCATTAATGCAGAAAGGGGCGCCAAATACCCTTTGTTTATATGCCCCACAGCCAAATGCCAAACCATTTTTCAGTTACCACCAGCTTGCAGTAAAATCAGCTGCCACGCCAAATTGTCATCCCCTCTGCAAAGCTGTCTAAAATTAGTGGCGATGCTCACAGGAGGTATTCCCTCATGTTATCCCTCAACCAGCAACCCACAAAGTAAGAATAAAGTGAGTCAATTACACAAAGGTCAACGGCGCTATCCAGAACGTGGTAACTATAGCATGGAATCCTAAAGCTAAGGTTACCCAAAACAACATTGCCACATTTATCAACCTCCCAGATGCACGCATTGAAGCTAAAAAAGCTTTAGCTGAATATGTCAGCGCCATTTTTTAGCTGTCAATTTCCATGAGATACCAATCATTAGTAATATTGAACCACATTCAGTCGATGCCCTGAATTTCAGGCAAAAAGCAAGTTAGAATTAGATCAGCTTGCCAGCCTGAGAGCTAAAACACCCAAACGGCAAACCAGAATGCCAGAGGCACTGCTGCTGGATGACGGTTATGGAACTGGAAAGGAGTTCAGCCAATAATTGCATATGAGCTATAATCGTGTATAGACACCTAGTGAAATACCAGATTTACATGACCATAAACCTAAAGGGGTTTTGTAATGCCGGTAAGAAAGGCGGTTTGTTTTTCAACATAACTAAAATAGGAGAAAGGATTTTTTAATGAAGAAAAAAGGAAAAAAATTGACTAACTTTTCCCTCAGTGCAAGGCAACTAATTAAATAGTGTTCAATTGTGGTTAGTCCAAGAAGGGATCAGGTCTCTCAAATTCACCTAACCTGGCGAATTTTTGGGGAATGGGGCAGATAATCTCAATTGGAACTAACATCAAAGGATTAAGCAGCAGGCCAAGTCATTGTTAGTTTGACCTCAAATGCCAGAACTGAGGCTTGAATGCGTTTGCATCTGTTAGCGTGATGGTGTCTGACCCAATGAGCAACGGGGAATCCCCAGGGCCACCCCATGTAGGGGCGGTCCCAATTGGTTGGAAATGGATTTGGGATGCCCAACCTGCCCATGCCTTGTCACTGGGACATTTGTTTGGTCAAATGAATTCTGTCAGCTGCAACTCCTAATTTGCTGTATCAGGGTTTTGAACTGTTGGCGATAATTTCCTTAGATACCATCTGCATATCATGGATCATCCCAGACAATTCTGGGAGGGAGTTGGCAACGACAGTCATATTTGTCACTGAGTTGAACCCACCCACAATTCCAGCCAATAATTTGACATTTGTCCCTTTTTTAGCATACATTTTTTTGATCGTCCAGCTTTAATCCCATCAGTCTCAGACCCTTTAACATTAATTTGGTGATCTCAGCACAGATTTCCTTAATCTGACTGACCAGTTCAACAAAGGTGAACTAGGGTACTGGGGTAGGAACCCAAAAAGGGAGAGCTGTTACCCAGCGATCATCTACCATCTGGTCAAGATCACCCTGGGTGAAAAGGGGTACAGTCCTCTTCGGCCTTTTTTTATTCAGAAATGGAATGAGCGCCTGATCTATGTACAGGGGACGTTCCCCTGTACTTACATTACCCTTTCCTTTTTCCAAAGGATGGGTGCCACCTCTGGGAATTTGTATGAGGGCCACATTTTTATGAACCTTGGGAAATTTGATCACCATTATAGTCGCAACTTTTTTTTTGGGGGGGGGTATGGGGAGCGTCAGGGTGGGACTCATGGAACACCTCGACCAGTTCCATGCAATTAGCGCAATCATGAGCCTTGACCCAACTGTTCTCATGAGCTGGATACCTCTTCCACATGACAAGATACTGAACTGACTGCGAGGGTTTGTGGATGCTAAGGTGTTTCCTCCTCAGCTTCTTCTGCATCCTCTATCATTATTTGTTCGGTTTCAGTGTGAACAATCCCCTTAAATGGGGACAACTGAGACATGTGGAAGAAGGGGTGCTGTTTCTAATGAGCTGGCAGCTTTAATCAGAAAGCACCATTGCCCAAGTCTTCCTCCACCAGGTGGAAACTCAAACGCTTGCTTGCAAACTTCTGGTAAGGTACCTGCATCCGCAGATGGCGATTATCTAACATAACATGAGAGTCCACTACTATATCATGGCCAGGAAGACGTTTTGATCTGCAAACTGTTTATAGTCATCTATAGCCTTTGTGAGATGCTCCTGCACTAAGGACTGGGTAGATCAAATGTGCTCAACACGATCTGTGGCAGCAGGAAAGTCTGGATGTAGACAGGGACAGACTGAAAAAGAGGGATTATAACCCAACGTCACTTCATAGGGAGAAAATCCCATAGAGGCGTGAGTTCCGTTATTATAGGCAAATTGGGTGAGAGGGAGGTCATCAGCCCAGGTATCTTGTGTAGCTGATGCATAAAAATGAAAATACTGTTTTAAAAGTTTGGTTAAACCACTTGGTTTGTCTGTCAGACTGGGGTTGGTACGTGGTGGAACAGCAGGGGGTAATTTTTAAGATGGTTAAAAGCTTATTTTAGAACCGCGGTATAAATTGAGACCACAGTCACTGATGATCTCCTGCAGGAGACCAAACATAGAGAACACATAACGTACTAAGATATGAGCAGTTTCTTCTGATGTAATTGCAGAAGCACAAGGAATAAATAGGAAAGTTTGGTAAAGCGATCAACCACCACAATCACCACCATAGACACATTGGAACAGGTGAGCTTGATTATAAAATCCATGGAACAAATGTCCATGGACCCTCCGCCTGTTGTAAGGGATGTAGGAGGCCATTTCTTCCTGAGCAGTCTTACTTGGCTCAAGCACAGGTAATGCAATCGGCGATCCATGCTGGAACTTCCTTAGTTCAACCTGCCCAGTTATAAGTCCACCTGATCAAATTTAATGTATTTCTTGTTTCCCGGATGGCCAATTGTGGGAGGGTCATGATGCGCTCAAAACACCTCAGTTCTAAGGGGAGGAGGAACCCAAACATGCGACCTAAAATATATGAGACCCTTCACCAAGAAATACATTTAATGTTTGTGGTTTTGAAGTGATAATTGATCAAGTAACTCCACTCCTTTGGAACAGGACATCTGAGCTGCCAAAACCCGTGAAATAAGTGGAGAATTTAGAGCTAACTCTACTGAGGTGACCACAGGCTGGACAATAGATAGGATTTGGGTATTGGGGATCCCAATAACCAAGTCCGCTTCCTCCTAGTCGATGGGGCAATGGGTCAGGTTGCAGCTAGGGAAGTCAGGAAGCACATTTAATGCACCTTTCATGAATTCGTATTTAAAATTGAAACTGAATAGTCCTGATAGGTACAAGCCTTCCTGTGTGCCAATTTTGTGGTTTTCAGAAATATAAAAGAGCTTGATGGTCCATATGCACAGTCAACTCATGATGAGCACCCTGTAACAGGTACCGCCAATGAGTCAATGCCCATGCTACGGCTGCCAATTACTTATCATAAATGGCCTAGGATGCTCAGTTGAAGAAATTTTCCAGGAAAAGTAGGCAACTGGATGTTCTAAGCCATCATGCTCCTGGAGCAGAACTGCCCCAACTGCTACTGCTGAAGCATCACAAGAAAGGATATACAGTTTGGAGGGTCTGCATGTTTTAGAATGGGAGGTGATAAGAACACCTCTTTGAGTGACTTGAACGCCTGCTGGCACTCAGGTGTCCAATGAAAAGGAACTTTCATACCCATGAGGGGGTGAAGCAGAGCATCTAGTTGGGAAAAAGCTGGGAAAAATTTCTTCAGGAAAATAATGATGCCAAATAAACTTCATAAATTATTGGGCTGTTGTAGTTTGCCATTTATGAATGGCATCCAACTTGTTGGGGGGAATCACATACCCATCTTTTAGGACAAAGTTTCTGAATAAGTAACTTTCTCCCTATAAAACTCGCATTTCAAAGGCTTGACAAACAGGCCCACCTTGTGCAAAGCAGCCACGACCGCTTCTAAGTCAATAGTGTGTTGTTTAGAAGTTGGGGAATGAACCAAGATGTCATCAATATATGCAACCATGCATTTAAACTTGGATGTCGCCCAGCACACTATTGATCATTCTTTAAAAGGTGGCTGGCACGTTCTTTATCTTTAAGGGCATTACGCGGAACTGAAAGATACCTCATTTGGTAAAAATCGCAGTAAGCCAATATTAACCTTCCATTACCATTATTTGGTTAAAGGAATTGACGAGATCAAGCTTGGAGAGCACACAAGACTTTGCAATCGCATGACTGATAGTCTGCAAAAGTGGTAAAGGGTAGGGATCGCTCACTGTAATTTTATTTAGGTGACCATAATCCTTGCAGGGACGGAGAAAACCATTGGCCTTCTTGGAAAAAACGATGGGAGAAGAAACTGGTGACGTCTCTTTAACAACCATCCTCCTTGAGCATATTGTATAACCAGGTGTTAAGAGCAGCCTCCTCTTCTGCCATGTGTGGATACAAAGGGCATTTGATGTTCACCAACTGTACCATTGTTCAGAAAATTAAGTTGAATTTCGTATGAGGGGAAGACGGTCCACCTTCTTGGAATCAAAGATACTCTGATAGCAAATCATTCTTCAGGAGAATCAGACGAAAGGCCTGAAGGGGAAACAAGGGAAGTAATGGATCTGCGGCCTTGTGTTATCTTAAGGGTATTACTAAGTGAAATTCTCCCCCACTTGATCATTGGCAAATGACGATATATCTGACTCCATATGAATCTTAACATGTTGTTGGCGCCACCATCCAACCACCAAGATAACCAGAAATACCAAGTTTGGCATTTCTGAGAACCAATCACAAAAGCTAAACTGATTTACTGAGAAAGAAACTTGCTGACGGACTAGATATGAGGTATGAGATGCTGAAGAAGCAACAATCACTGAAGGACCTACATCTAGATCAAGATTCATTTGTTGGGCTAGTTAAACACTCATAAAATTGCCTGTGGCTCCTGTATCCACAAAAGCCTCAAAGGAGATGTGGTGGGACCCAATACTGATCTTCATGGGCAATAAGATGTAAGCAAAGTTCTCTTTATTGGTAGTTGTGGATGAATTCAGTGATACCGAAGAGATGGTAGTGGGGTCAGGGGAAATCGCTAGGCTCTTATGGGGGTAAACCTGTTGCAAGTTGGAATGTCAGAACATACTGACATGGGCACAATAGCCGCGGCAACTATGGGATGTGGATCGGACATTTTTGAGCAGGACTAGGATAACATGGTCAGAGAAAAATTCCTTCACAACCTGGATCAGCAGAAAAGAATGGACCATTGCTACGCTAATATCTATGAGAAAGGCGGAAATGGTTAGGAATAGTAGTTGGTCGATTATGTCAGGCAAACAGTAAGTTAGAATTAGAATGGCCTGCCAGCCTGAGTGCCAAAGCACCCAGACGGCAAACCAGAATGCCAGAGGCACTGCTGCTGTTACAATGGTTATGGAACTGGGAAGAAGTTCCGCCAATAATTGCATATGTTCTATAATCGTGTATAGACACCTAATGAAGTACCAGATGAACATGGCCATAAACAACAAGGTGTGTTGGAATGCTGGCGGAAAAGTCGGTTTGTTTTTCAAAATAAAAAAATTAGGGGAAATGATTTTTTAATGAAAAAATAAGGAAGAAAATTGACCAACAATTTTTTCAGTGCAAGGCAACTGATTAAATAGTGTTTGATTGTGGTGAGTCCAAGCAGGGATCAGGTCCTTCAAATTTACCTAACCTGGCGAATTTTTTGGGGGAATGGGGAAGATAATCTCAATTAGATCTAATATCAAAGGATTAGGCAGTAGGCTGTGTCATTGTCAGTTTGACCTCAAACGCCTGAACTGAGGCTCAACTGAATTTGCATCAGTTAACATGATGGTGTTTGGCCCAACGAGAAGCAGGAAATTCTAAGGGCCACCCCGCTTAGGGGTGTCCCAATTAGTTGTAAATGGGCTCAGGATGCCCAACCCACCCATTCCTGGTCACTGAGACATTTGTTTGGTCAAATGAATTCTGTCAGTTGCAACTCCCATTTTGCTGGATCAGGGTTTTGATATGTTAGCGATGGTTTCTGTAGATAACATCTGCACATCAGGGATCATCCCCAACAATTTCAACAAGGGGGTCGGTGTTAACAGTTATATTGGTGACTGAGTCAAACCCATCCACGATTCCAGCTGATCTTTCACATTTGTCCCTTTTTTGACATACATTTTTCAATTGTCTGGCTTTGAACCCATCAGTCTTGGACCCTTTAACATTAAATTGGTGATCTCAGCACAGATTTCCTTAATCTGGCTGACCAGTTTGACCATGGTGAGCGAGGTACTGGGGGAGGAATCAAAAGAGGGAGAGCTTTTACCCAGCTCTTTAATACCATTTGGGCGAGATCACCCTGGGTGAAAAGGGGTACAGCCCCCTCTTTGACCCCTTTTTATTCAGAAATGGAAAAAGTGTCCAATCTACACACAGGGTACGTTCTCCTGGACTTACACTGACGCCCTTGTTCTCCGCCTTGACATGTGCCCTACTCTGGGATGAGGAGCTGCTGCTAAAGATGAGACCCCTGAGCCCCCCTCTCCTTCTGCCATGGTTGGATAAGAGGGTTTCAAATGCCCCATATGGTTGGTTGTTTTCGTTTGGTGTGTATCATTCATTCCACTCATTTTGGGCGTCTTGTTTAAATTCGAGTAGTTACATTAGGATTAGTTTTTTTTAGTTTTGGTAATGTCTGTCTCCTGTTCAGATTACCTCAAACAAATAAAAATAATAAAATTACAAAATATCCCACATTACTCTTCGATTTAATACACATCCTGATGGCATTATTATGACTGAAGTTGATAATATTTTTGAATAATTGCATTATCTGTTATAAGCACAGTTTTTATGTGTATTTGTTTTTTTCTGCTGCTCTCTAAACCCTTCAGGGAAGTCTAGGATAACAACTTTAGTGGATAATGGTGACGCAGAGAACTTTATTGATCAAAAACTTGCCGATCACCTTAAGTTACTCTACTTATTTGGTGGTATACTTAGCTGGTCTTAAGGTATCCTCATACTGGAAGTTCAGGGATATTAGATTTATCAAGTTAGTAAGTACCAATTGATTGATCACTTCTTGGCAGTCAAGACTTGATGTACCAGATTATCTTGGGGCTATAGTGGTGGCGAAAATTTGACATAAAATTCAATTTCATGGCCATTAACTTGACTTTGTCCTTGAATGGTGAACATGAATTTTTAAAACTAATTTGTCAGATTTAGACACACTTAGCAAGTTGCTTAATGGCTCATTGAAAATAAACTCAGTCTTGCGTCTCTGCTGAAGCCAACTTTGGAAGTTCCATTACCTTTTCTGTTTGGAAGGGTTATAGTCTTCATTTGATGCGGCTTCTAATTGTATTACCTGAACGTTCAGATTTTGATTGTGATTTTAAAATCAAAGTTGACCTAGTTTACATTTCCTCCACAATACACCCTTTGACTTTGCGGGAAGAGGCCTCATTAGATGTTTGGTTTACATAGCAAATTGCCAAAGGATCCATTTTCAGCGTACCTCTCCAGTCTGTCACCGCCCTTTTTTTTAAAAAATCTTATGGTAATCTAAGCCTTTATGTATATTATATATTATTCTAATGTCACCATACCCAATCTGCATTCCAAACATATAAAGGCACAAATTTCTATTTATATAGAGAAAGTCAAAGTATTCTCCAATCTGGATTGCTTATACGCATTTAACCAAATTTTACGTCAAAAATGAAGCAAAAATGGCTATCTAAATTACATACCAGGAAGGGGTTTTCAAATATGGGCCTTGCCTTCTGATCCTAAGAATGCTCAGAATTTTCCAACAGCGTCTTGATGTAGAGTTGGGAGAATTGTTATGTGTATTTTTATGGTCTTTATGGATAAAATTAAGGGGTTCCCTCCTGATCAAGCGTCCTATGAAATTTAGTATGGCACGTGATTGACTATTGGATTTTGGCAATTTAAGGGCTTTCTGGTGTTGGGTGACCATAATATCAACAAGTTAAAGGTGGGGGTTTTTTCACCACTTATAATAAAATAACAATGATTACTAAAACGTTTAGTTTTTATTAGTTTTATATTAGGGAAATCCACTGGGTAAAAAGAAGAAACCCTCTCAATATCTGACCATTCAATACTTAAAATGGTGTCATGGGTCGAAGGAAATTCATTGGTAATTTTGGGGCGGCTTGTTACAATCCAAATTTGGAAATATGCAAGTTCAGCCTATTGAATATTGGAAAACTCACTTCACTTTGGCTGAACGATGGATGAGGAGTTGACTTTTGGTATTATGTACCTGTTAGGTAACAATTTAATTAACTTCAGCCAATACCCATTAGAGGAAATTATTTTACCTTGGGGGACCCCCGCCACGCTTATAAAAGGGGGTGGTCCCCGCATTGGTGCTTGGATGGACCTGGTTTCAGCTTTGGGAGTACCATCCAATGAACACCCCAGGTCAGCCATGTGGTCATAGTAATTGACTGCTCAAAATTATCTTTATTGCCTGTGGAGTATTTGAAATTGTGTTAACATGATTTGTGGGGTTCCACTGAGAATTAGTCAGGTTTGTTTGACCAATTAAATCAGTACTACCATTAAAATTAAATCTCTTCATTATTGTGGACTTTCAAATGTCCAACAATTTTTCTATTTTTGACCGAATTTTATCCCCAACATTTTTATTCTGAAGCTTAGGAGGCAAATGTATAACATTGACATATGAGAGCAACACCTATGACGCTAAAAATTAGTAAGTGAGAACTTTTAAGTCTCAAGTCACCTTCTTGGGCAAAAGTTTTTGACAAAGGTCATTTTATCGCTTCAGAAAAGGAGAAGGCAATTCATGGTTGGCGCACGCCAAACTCTTTTAAATAATTAAGCATTTAGGAGCACGCACCTCACTTAAGAAGCTCATGCCAAATTCTTAAAAGATAGCTACAATCTTGTAATAATCCATTAGTGCAGAAACTTTTCAGTGGTCATCTGAATTGGAAAAAGCCCTTTAAGCTGTAAAGTGCAAAATTTGTATGTTAGTGCTTCACCACGTGGATCCAGATATGATTTTATAGTGGCTATCAATGCTTACTACTTTTCTATTGCTTCTGTTCAGTTACAAGTGGAAAAAATGTGGTTGAGTAATCTGTAAGCTATAATTCCTTATAGATGTCTTTATCTGAGTTATATTAAGCTGACTATAATTAAGAACTAATGGCAATAGTGGAAGCACTGACCTATTGGCTGGCATTATCATGGTTCTTCATGCCGTTCCACATTTGTACTGACTATCAGGCTTTTCTGTGCTATTGAGCCTCTCATTTTTTAACCTCACGGAAAACTCATTGACAATGTGACTCTTGCCAAAGTGTGTTCTCTTACTGTTTACAAAAGGCAAAATAATGGTTTAGCAGATACTTTGAGCCAAAAACCCTGGTTTAGCTCCTGATTCTAAGGAAGTGAAACCATATAACACCCATCTGATAATTCCCCATTATTTGATTGTGTCTAAGAAACCCTCCACCACCTAATGCATTATGGTTTTTTCTCTAATGAACTTATAAGAGTATGATAGTTTCAGAAAGTTCTTCATTTATCAGTCCTTGTCAGATTAGCATAACATAATTTTTGCCAAATTCAGTTTAATCAGGAGGACATAATGAGGGTGTACCATATAAAGGAATATATGCTATAGTTCTAGAGATGCTTATAGGTTCCTACAGAACCACTTCGACTGGAAATAATCAAAGAGTGTCATCATTGTATAACCATAGTGATCTTTGAGAATGAGAAACCCCTAGAGCTTACCTCTTTATATATCTTTGTAAAGGAAAATCACCACAGGTTGTAAGATTTATTAGGAGTACCTTTTCTGCAACAAAAAAAATAAATCATTAGCCTCTTGATGCTTATTAGTACCAGTTTAGAAAGCAATGAGATTCTAGACTTCAATCTTGATTGCTTTGGTTGTGAAGCTAGCCTGTCTGAGGGGTATGATGCTATCATAGTAGTGGTGGACTAGTTCATTTAATTCTCCATTTTATTTCATGTCACACCACAGTGACTGCGGTTCAGATGGAAAAATTATTTGTTTCCCATGAGTTCTCTGCCCATGAGTTCCTTAGGAGATTTTAAGCCTCTGTGAACCCCAGTTCACGTCTAATTTTGGTAAGTATGTGAAAGGCTCTTATTTTCGTTTTTGACATTCTAAAGCTTTTTAACCTCAATTATATGGACATACAGAACAGATGAAAAAGTGTATTGAACGGTTTTTGTGGTGTTAACTTCAGCAGACAATTCAGATAGGGCTGCTCATCTTCCCCTGGCCCGAATTTATTTATAACAGCGTCAGAATGCTTCAATCTGAGTTCTCTCCATTATTTACCAAGTATGGGTTTAACCCCTCATTTAGAATAAACTAGAAGTGGGTCTGAAGTGGAAGCAGCAATTGTTTTCACAAAAATATATCAAGAAAGTACACAAGAGCTAGCACCCATTTGCATACCACTCATGAAGAAATACAAGGAGAATGTAGATGAAAATAGATGGGTGGGTCCTCCTTACAACGAAAAAGTCTACTGATGCTTAATTTCAATAATATTCTAAATTAGAAGCCATGTATGAAACTGGGGTCAAAGAGGATATGACCTTACCATATTGTCAGAAAGATGATTTATGCCTCTTATTAGTTAGTCTCCCACCAACATTCTGGAATTTTGTCATTTTTTAAAATTTTGAACTTGTTTGAGTGCCCCACTCCTGAGACCCATAAAATAACTCATATATTAGAAATCATTTTGGAAGTGGAGGAGATTGTAGCCTCTTGCCATTGAAGAAGACATCTTGAGTACTTGTGTCTTGAAAAGGTTTTGACACTGCTGAAAATAGTTGGATTCAAGCCCACAATTTCATCCATGTCAAGATCTCATTGATGCATTTCCACAAACGTCTACCTGACTCTGAAGGGTTAATACTAAACCATTTTTTGTCATAGTAGAACTGACTCACGCCCAAAATTTTTCTGGCTGACCACCCTGGAGGAGGGGTTGTGCCTTAAAAAGCTGGAGGGCAGTGCATGCCTATGATATATTTCTGAGAACAAATTGCAGTAACAAGGTTGAGTGTACCAGTGCCAGGAGGACCAAGTTGGCCACCCTTCCTGACCTGAAGCATACCCTAGAACAACTATGAGTAAGGAACAGTATGCCTAGGCGATCTATGAGATATAAGTGTTAGTCCAGCCAGTCTCACATCAGTGTTGATCAAGTGTACTAGCTATTTATTTAATAAGATGGATCGTTACATTTTGTTGGAAGTTTTAATTTGAGTCCCGTTTGGTTTACACTATTTCACAAGTCATGAAAACTCAACTATAATCAATAACTTGATTTTAGCAAACTTGAGGTACAGCACTAAGTTTTATTTTAAGTTGGTCATACCGGCCAGATCTATCTCAAGGCCTCTGTGGGTGGACAATTGCCCACTTCCCCCAATTTTCTTATGGTCAATTCCGCTAGACCAAAATCCTTGTTGGTCGTTTGCTCTCAATAGACACTAGTTTATTTGAACAATATATTTGTTAAACCTTGTTGCAGACCTCCTCTGAAGGTCTTAATTAACTTAAATCATTAGATTCTTAAAAAGTATTCTATTACTTTTTATGTTAGTAATCTGTTCCTTAGAGGTAATTTTGTGCTTTGCCCATCGCAAATCCAGAAATAGACGGGTTACAGACCCTCTACTTACAATATTCATAACAAAATACAATTTTTAGCTACTAATGGTGCAAAGACTTGATGAACCAAAAAGTTCACCACATTTTCCAACTTAGACACAGAACTGGGATCCATATAAAAAGCAAGAATAAAAACCATAGTTGGAAAAAGGGGAGAACAGCTTATTGAAGAGCAATAAATGTTGTTATAATTGAATTGTGCCAGGGGAAGATGTGGAACCCAAAAGGAATAATCTTCCCTAGTATAGCGACTCATGAATTGTTACAAGCATTAGTTTACACCTTCAATCTGCACGTCTGATTGCGGATGGAAGGTAATCAATTGGAAAAGGCAAATCTTTAGAGTTTTATAAAACTTTTTTAAAATAAGGAAATGAACTGAGGTTCACACTTACTATGCTCTTTGAGAGCACCAAGGGTGGAGAAGACGTGGGATATAAAGATCTTATCCATCTGACCAGATGTTTTTATGTTGCGACAGAGGACGAATTTTGTAATCTTGGTAAAGAAATCCATGAATGCCATGTGACATCATACTCCTCCATTAGGGGTAGTCCACAATAATTCAATTGAAAGGAAAGTCTATAGCGCTGCTTCTTTCATTGTTGTTATCAACAAACCATTAGGGGCTAACAAATTAGTTTAATTCTGTTGCACACCAGGCACTACTTGGCATAACGAGGTTTTTGAGCTGAAACTCCCTTCCATTATAAGTTTTTTGTATAAGCTCTAGGAGTTTCATCTTTACTGGTTGCTTAAAGGTTAGACTATCATGGTATTCCTTGATGAGCCCTAGTTGAGGTGGTCTATTGTGAACTCTTAAGCTTTACTAGAACCATACCTTAATGTCCTTTACAAAAAAATCTCTTTTCATAAGATTCTCCTGATTTAAGTTACACTTAAAATATATGATTTTATTCTGTGCATAGTAGTTGGTACAAGACTACTCAATTTATATTCCATTATCCTATAGATTTCTAAGGAATTGAGAACAGGAGAGTTGGTCATGGTGGAGAGCTAGTTGGATGTAAAAGTACCTGGAGAAATCATTTGTTTAATTCTATGAAGCATTATCTTCCTTATGGTCAAGGAATAAGGAAGTATTGCTACTTAGAGCATCAGTTAAATCATTCTCCTTATCTTTCGTGACTCATAAGAGAATACAAACCATGCAAGGGTATCATGCTAGTGGGTATTAGACTTTTTCTTAATTTTAGGTGAAGCTTTGACCCTAGGTTTACGATTTATCATTTACTTTAATTGATGTCAACTTTGTCATTATTACTATGATATCAGTTTATACTTAGTATTCACTAAATAATCAGTACTAAGGCCTGATGTTTTTATTAGATTTATCTTACAATGTTGTCAGGAATAACTCTCAAAATCACTAGTAATCATAAGTTTTTTAAGCAATTAGCGATTTACCATAATAACGCTGAGTTTAAAAACCTATCAAATTATGGATAAATTTCCACAGTGTTCCACTGAACAATGAGATAGGGAAGAATGCCAAAGGTGAGTTAATAACATCTTGGTATTAGGTCCAAAAATGTATTCAATTTTTACTTTTTTAAATAACTTCGCTAAACACTTAATGTTACATATTGTGCCTCATTGCATATTGACTTCTTAATAGGCGATAATGGAAACCATATAGTTGAGTTACCATAATCTGACCTCAGTTAAGCCTTCAATAATGATTCCTGATATTTTATAACTTTAAACCTGGACTGTGCCATCACCTCATGCATTCCTGTATCTTTGTCCACCCTCACACGTGGTATTCAAGCATCACTCATAATTTTTCTGATTTTCCATTGGTACTATAAATGGTAATAACCTTTTTCAATAGAATACTTTTTACAATCTCTTTTTTTATTTTTAGTTTAAATCTCCAAGACGGAGAAACCTTCAGCCCTTAAAAATTGCCAAAGACCTCTGAATCTCTCAAAGAAGGTAAAGTTAAACCTCCTTTATCTGACCTAGGAACTTCTAAGTAGCCAATAATCTACCATGGCTTGTTTCCACAAGACTGAAAAACTGAGATCTGGTGATCACTACAGAGGGGCACACCGCTTGCCACTGTTAAAAGATTAAACACCCTTAGGACAACATAAGATTCAAAAACATGATGAATCAGGATAAGATAAAACCCCTCTACCTTTCAGATATAACCTTAGTCTACTGCTGTGAGTTAAAATAAAACTTAACACGACTTGGATGTTAGAGTGCTTTAGATAGTTTGATCTTTGAACTAATTTAAATGATTAGGACAACAATGAAAGAAGTGAGATGTGAAATTGAATGGATACAAGTTGTTTGATAATGTAGAAAACAGCTTGATATAATCTAGGATTAAGTTAAAGATGTCACTGAACAAAGTTCAAAAAATGAATATGAAACCAAAAGACTCTTTCTGCTAAGCATCACTTTTCAAAAATCAATTCTGCCTGAAATTTAGCTCCACTAAAGAGATTTACGAAAGCTATTAGCAAATATGGCGGGAAACCCCACAAATGAACCCGCAGGCTATGCCAAACGAGCCAGCACCACCCCCAAATGAAGCAACCCTCGGTTACCCACCTCAGGGTCAACCAGAAGCACCCGCTCTCAAGCAGCAGCCATGAAAGCAGGCACCACCCCCAACCTGGAGCTACTTCAACTAGCGCCAGTTAACCTGATCGCACTTCTGCAACCTGCACGCCTAACAGCTCTGTGTGCGCTGCCTCCCACCAACCCGCTGGGCCCCCTCCAACCAAGGAGGCCATCACCCACGCTGTTTTAATGGCGTCTGCTCAGTTGAATGCAACTCAGCCCATCCAGGCATTCACCTCCCCCATTGTGTCAGCTAATTCAGCCCCATCTATTATTGCTGACGCCGTGTTTCTGGCTCCATCCATGAGGGGCGATACCCAGCTACCTGGCCCCCAAACCCTCAGATGTAAGGTTGAATTAGCCGCACATTCTGGTTCATAAGCACTAAATTGGGACAATCTACTTTCCCAATGAGGATTCAAATGGTTCGGATTTTGGAACTTCACACCAGTTCCAATCTCACCCGTCCCATTTAAACCCCGTAATTGGCACTTCTCAAGTCAGCACTTTATCTCCATATGCTGAAAATGACCAAATCACCAATCAGCCACTGAGTTTTTCCCACGAAATCACAGCAAATACTCGGGCTGAATTTACCCAAATAGATTAGGATGGTGATGAAACATCGACCTCCTCCCAATTGCCTGGAGTTAATTCCAATCTGGATGGGCCTCCCCAATTTAGTGAGGCCCAACAATCACCTGGCCCCCAAACCCTCGGATGTAAGGTTGGATTAGCTGCACATTCTGGTTCACTAAGCACCAAATTGGGACAATCTACTCTTCCCAATGGGGATTTAAATGGTTCAGATTTTGGAACTTCACACCAGTTCCAATCTCACCCATCCCACTTAAACCCCATAATTGGCACTTCTCAAGTCGGCACTTTATCTCTATATGCTGAAAACGACCAATTCACTAATAAGCCAGTGAGTTTTGCCCACGAAATCACAGCAAATACTCGGGCTTAATTTACCTAAATAGATTGGGATGGTGATGAAACATCTCCCTCCTCCCAATTGACTGGAGTTAATTCCAATCTGGATGGGCCTCCCCAATTTAGCGAGGCCCAAAAAACCGCCCATCAATTTAATATGATGCCAGCAACTGCTGTAACATTCCAGCAACAAGGGAACTCCGCAAACTTGTCCAAACCACCAGCTCACACTCAACCCACAATTGCAGCCCAAAGCAAACACAAACGTACCAAAGGAGCCACTGGGGCATGGAAAAAACCTCTGGCACCAACGCTACCCAAAGCTGATCCCCGTGAAGTGGCGTTTATTGCTGATGTTAAGAAGAAATGGGCCGAAACTAGAGCGCAAAAAGCTCTACCTCGCTAAACCTCTCCCACGAAATTCGCCTTTATTATGGGCATAACCCTGTTAAATTCTATACAGAGGATTACTTCTCATACTTTGCAGCGATTGCGGAGACATTCCCAATTAACACCACCATATATGAATCAGTGGAGGGCCACTACATCGATGTGGGCTTCACTGAAGCTACCCTTGCTGACCATGCTGCCACCCTCCAGGTCATTATTCCACGCGGATCTTTTCGCATCTCCCACACACTCTCACCTGGAGAAAATTTCATGGGTTACTTTTTCCAACCTACCAACGACTGTTGATCCTGAGTCTCTTAAACTGGCACTCCATCGTGGTTTAATGGAGTTTGGGTCTGTTCTTTCAGTGGACTTTAGCGTCCCCTCTTACTATGCTCCCACTCAAAGAGCTCGCACTGCTAGGGCGTCGTTCATCCCCTCCCCCACTGTATCCCGCAACATTGAGGTTATTCCTCGTGTGGCGGTAGTTGATCATGCCCTGAGATCTTTTTTGTCGACCCTGATCAGGCGCGCCCCCAGTGTTCATGGTGTAACGCCTTGGACACTTAAATAGTGGCTGCACAGCTCAAAAACAAGCCCTCTTAGCCACCATCCAGGGGCCTAAACCAGGTCAAGAACGATCCCACGTGGCTGCAGCAGCAATTCCACAACCCACACAATGGGTTCCTGTTCAAGACCTGTCCCCTGAGGCCTTACGCCTAGCAGTTGAAATAGCTAACCCCACTATTGGTATGGGATAACTTCGCGCTCATGCCCCCCTTCCAGTGGGCACCCCCTCCAATCTCCCAGAGTCAACTCCCTCTCTCACCAAGCGCAAGGCATCTCCCACAGGGTGCCCCTCGTCAGCCACCCCACTCAGGGCTCCGCAGCACCCCCACCAACCTCTACCAGAGATTTATCGCATCAACCCTCAGCTCCCAATGGAGCTATGCCCACCAGCATGGACTGGCAACCCGCGGCCTGCGGTAGAAGTGCCACCTCAAAGAGTCCTACCCCAACCCCACAGTCCATTTCGCGAGGATCCTTTGCAGTGTTGGAGGAAGTGAATATGGACTCAGACTCATCAAATGGGGACACCGCGGAGGTCACCATTGAGCACCCTCAGGTCCTTCCCCTGCAACGGAGCGGGGGCAGCATCCTAGGCTGGCTTACTGGGTCCTCCGCCCCCCACCCTCTCCTTCCCCTCAGAACCCTTGACGCTCCTCACAGATTGCAGTTAATAGTCAAGCTAAAGGACTCAAAACTAGCCGCCTCACAGCAGCAGGTTTAAGCTCTGGCAACCCCCCAGGACAAGGAGGGGAACAGCTATGAGTCCTCATGGCAGCACCCTGGCCCTGCAATCCAGCAACGCAAATGGGTTGCGGGATTTTAAGCGGAGAGCCCACCTCCTCCGAAACTTCAGGTCAGCACAAATTGACATCGCTGCTATCCAGGAGCCCCATATCCTCCCCCACGAACAATCTGCATGGAATGAACAGTTTGGAGGCAACTCCTTCTGGACAAACCATGCCGCCCTTATTGTTTTGAATCCCTGGGTTAAAACCCATTCTTTTTCACAATATCTAGGTGGCCGCCTCATACAGGCCAAACTCACCACTCCTAACTTCTCTTTCTTCGCTGCAAGCATCTACCTGCCTAATGCAGGTCAGGAGCAAAATTGGATCTTGGAAGAGCTCGTCCAACTCAATCTCCCACGGAATACAGTCCTCTTAGGAGATTTCAACTCAACCATAAGTCGCGTCTGTGACTCTTACCCCTCTGCAGCAAAGGAACGCCCTGGATCAAGTCGCCTCCAGGATTTCCTTCGTCTGAGTGGCTTTATAGATGCGCTTCCACCCTCCGCGTCTGGCCTTAGTTGCATGACTAGGATCCAGTATGATGGAGGAGCTTTCCAGTCAGCGTCACGCATAGATATGGCACTGATTGGCCCCCTGCTAATTGGCCGCATCTCCTCTCCCATCTCTCGTGACAACCATCTGAGTGATCACAGGTCACTCACCGTTGTCTTCACCACCACACTTAGACCGTCGCGTAGGTTCTGGCCTAGGGTTGCCCCAGCTCTTCTCAACAATCCCTTCACTAAGGAGAAGCTGTCTATGACCATCCGGGAGACTCTCACCTCCCCCCACCCACCTGCTTGACCACAAGCTAGATGGGCGGTGACCAAGGAGGGCATCACCCGCGTTGCTTACAACTGTGCAAAGCCCAGATGACTGCAGCTCGCGCCAGAGTCAAAAGGGCGGAAGCCAGAATCAGACATCTAGAGCGAAGCTGCCAGCCTTCGCCCTCTCCCAGATGGTTGGAAGACTGGGAAGCGGCGCAGGAAGCACTCCGCTTGGAGCTCACACTGCAGGAAGAACGGGCAGCAAACTTTACAACATATTGTTACTATGCTCAATGGGAACGCCCCACCCGCTTCTTCTTTCAGAAACAGAAAGCCCGGTCAACAGCGCAGGATATTACTGCACTGAAGATTGGCACTACAACCACTTCGGATAAGGAGGAAATAATGCAGGAACTACGCCGCTTCTACTCCAGCCTCTTCCATGCCACCCAGGTGGACCCGTCGGACATCCAAGACTTCCTGTGGCGGGCTCCAGAGCCGCCCATTGACCCACGGGCTGATGAGGCTCTACTGGCGCCTATTTCCATCCAGGAGGTGATGGAAACCCTTCTGAAATCCCCACGGCTTAAAGCCCCAGGTCCAGATGGAATACCATTTGAGGTGTACCTTCTGGAACCTGAAGTGATAGCCAGAACCCTCCGCGACCTCTTCGCTGCACTCTTGGTGAATGGCGAGGTCCTCCCCAACTCCAGAGGCTCAATCACGACCCTCATTCACAAGAAGTCAGACCGTGAGAACCTGGCGAACTGGCGCCCCATAGCGTTGATCAACACAGACCACAAGCTCTTCACGAAGCTTCTGGCCAACCGCATCACCAAATGGGTGTCACCTCGCCTCTCCCCATCCCAGCACGGTTTTATTCCGGGGAGGTCGTTATGGGACAACTATAATGACCTTCACGTGACTTTGACTGCTAACTCTCGTAAGGTGAATGGCTTTGTGGCTCACCTAGATATGGAGAAAGCATATGATCGGGTAGCCTGGAAGTATATTGATGCTTCCCTGGCCCGCTTCCATCTCCCACCCGCAGCTAGGCGCTGGATATCAGCGCTCTATGACCAGCTCCACACCAGAGTCCTGGCGCCAATGGGTTTTACAGTGGCAGTACCAGTTGGACAAGGTCTCCGGCAAGGGGACCCCTGAGCCTATCCTTTTTAACATCACCCTTAACCCCTCTTGGCCTCCTTACAGGACAAGCTAACAGGGATTCTGGTCCCAGGTAAAGCCCCCACACGCACCATGGCATTTGCAGATGACACTGCCATTGCATTTGGCCGCCCTGGGGATGTTGCCCTCGCTGCTGTGACCATTGAGAGGTACACCAAGGCGTCCAACGCCATGGTCAACACCTCCAAGACAACAGTTGCGCAGGTCGGCTCCCCCACCTTCCCCCACCATTTGGTATTGAACCTGAGCGCGGTACCTTCCGTCAACTGGGCGTTCTCACCAACCAACAAGGAGTTGCGCTAAAAGACAATGAGGACTTGCTCCTTGCAGCAGTTAACTCCAGGATTGCCAGCTGGAACCGGCGGCACATCACCCCCCAGGGTCAAGCTCTGATGGCCAATGTGTTTCTCCTCTCCAAATTCTGGTTCCTAGCGCACGTCTGCCCATTCACAGATGCCTTTTATACGCGGCTCAATGTACTCCTCCGCTGTTGGATCTGGGGCTCAAACCATCCACCAATGGCCCTCTCAACCATTGCCCGACCCTGCAATGAAGGGGGCCTAGGGCTTCTGGACACGCGATCCCACGCCACCACAATCTTCCTGAAGTTCCTATGGCCGATTGTCTGCTGGGATGCGACCCCCATGCCCCAATGGGCGCCCGCCCTCCGCCAGTCAGTGTCAGCAGCTCTGGGTCTTCCTAGAGCATCTCTGACCTCATTAGGGGAGTGGCTCACAAACCACCCAGGCCATCGCCTGAAACCATCCTCATCCCCCTACTGGAACCAGGCTCTCCTTGCCCTGAAATGAGTAGGCGCGCAGATCCACCATGCCTTCCCATACAGAAGGGATGGCCCTGGCCTCAGCCCCGTCGCCATGCAATTGTGCACAATGGACAAGCTGTCACAACTCGCCTCAACCCCCAAGATCGTCCTCCCATCCGCCCAAGACTCCTTGAGCTCCTCCCTCCCTCCGTGAGATTTGACCTTAAGGAATTGTGGAAGGACGTCTATCACCTCATCCTGTCAGCAAAGGTGTCCAACACCTTATGGAGGGTGATCCACTGTTCATACAGGACAGGGGACCGGACTGGCCCTACCTTCCAGCACTGAAGCTGCCCCCGCTGTGTGGAGCCTATTGACTCCCACCTCCATCGTTTTTTCACCTGTCCAGGTGTCGCCGCATTTTGGCCAAAGGCCCGCGCGCTCCTCCATGCTCAGCCCTGGTCTGGACACCCTGTGCAAGACCTCATGTTCGAGCAGACATTGCCTGGTTGCCACCAACCCCTCCGTGTCCTCGCCTATGCCACAGCCATCTGGACCATCCATAACTCCTTCCTTCGTGATGCCTTTGACCAGCAGGTGTGGACCCTTCCACACATGATCACCCACTTTCAGGTACAATTTGAGATGGCCCTGAAGGTCTGCACTATGTCGCCAACCCTCCCCTGCTCAGTTGTCACTGCAGCACGGCTCTGGCGCGCAAACCCCCCTCCCTTTCTCAATGCCTCCTCCCTCCCCTTCCCTCGCCTCAGGCTCTTAAGAGCCCAGGCGTAATTCAATTAACATCAATGAATCCCCCTTGGGTTGGGACCATCTAGTACTAAAAAAATATGAACCCAAAAAAAGTTACAAATTGGCAGAGAAAAAATAATATAGTTTATGAGGCTAAAAATTTGGCAGTTTTATTCCAATGCTGGAGCAAATCCTGAGAGTGAGCCGCTAGATCTTTTAACCTATCACAGAAGAAACATGATATAAGTTACTTAAACTTGCGCTTATATCATCTAGACCAATAACCTCTTCGACCTCTCCAGTTTCCTTTCTCCAAAATTTCTGAGAAGAACCTGTACTTGTTAAAGTTGACAAATAGGATGTTACTGATGGTAAAGTCCAAAAAATCTCAAGTTTAACTTTTCAGCTAAACCTGAGCCCTTGACAAGCTAAATGGAGCAGATGAACCAAACTGCTGCCTAAACATTTTTCCTGACGCTGAGGCTCACATCTGCTTAAACAGCCCTACTGAACCAAATGCTTTGGCGCTGAAATTGTTCTCCTCTGCTGATGCTACCAAAGCCCTCTAAACTCACTCTGGCCAGCTGAGCCAAGTACCTCTGCAACTGAAGCAAACACCCTTAGAAATTAGAAAGAGGAAGAACTAGATTCTGTAAAAGAGCTTGAGCATAAGCGGAATAGCTCCTCAAAATTAAGCAGTTCAAAAAACTTGAAACCTGCTGTTGGAGAAGTTAATTTTAACACTGATTCAAGCTTAAGTCTCCTCCTGATATATCAGGCTCAATGAACAAGATGCCTCAACACTTACCATGAATACCTGTGCTGAAGCTCCTTGCTGTTACAGTGACAGAATTAGAACATTCAAAACAAATGCCTTTTTGTTTTTCATCCCTTTGTGCCAACAAACATTGATGTTTCAACAATAGAGTTGAGAAATAAACACTTTACCGCCCAATTGTCCCTTTGTGATAACGCCTCTTGCTGTTCTTATGATAAAATCAAAACAGACAACCCAAACACCTCAGTGCCTTTTTATCTTTCCATGATGACACTCCTCACTATTTCAAAAATGATATCATAAAAGTCAAACTATATTCCTTAACGCTCTATCCATTTTACTGGCGCTGACGCTTCTCACAGTTTTCAATAAAAAACTAACTCAAGTGCCTTAGAGCCCTTCTCATTCTCAGTGCTGCAGCTCCTCACTGATCTGAAAGCCAACTGTAGCCTCCAAAACCTATTTGCGCCTTTTTTACATTTTTTTACCTACAAAAATATGATTTAAAATTTAATTATTATTTTAGTTCTGACTGACTATAGAAAAGACTCAAACTCTCATAATTCAGATTAGGGCAGGTTAAAAATAACCACATGATCGCCTTTATTATATATATAGTTGTAATTAAAAATCTCTTATCCTTGCTATTCTGTAAAAATGCTAGCCCAAAGCCTACCAATCAAAGTTTATACCCAACCACCATCGTCACAAACCTATATCTGTTAAATGTTCTCTGCCATCAAAATAAACCACCCATTTGAAGGTTGTCTTAACTTGTTGTCCACAAACTCAGCCTTGAGGTTCTCAATGAGGATGTCAAGGTTTCTTTCTGCATATTGCTCCCACTATCTCTGGAGCAGCTTGTGGGATCCACCAACGGATGCCACAAAAATTTTGTTTAAAGTCAGAAATTTACTTTTTAATAAAAGTAATAGATAACGCTGTGTTAAAGTTTCTCAAGTTTTATTGTTTAAGCAGAGAAAACCAAAAGAAGGTCCTTTTCTTGATACTAGTTTTTCCTATTTAAACTAGTTCAGATTTCGAGACCATGGGTATTCGAGGCAAAAATACATAAAGCTGTTTCATCTAAATTAGGAAATATAAGCTTTCAGCCTATCAGATCAAAAATAAATATTTTGAGGCAAAACTGACCCATGTGGTAATAATTTGATGTATTGTATCCAATCAACAGCGAGTAAAATTTTCTCACCTTGGTGGTGGTCAGACTCATGTGGTAATGATTGGTTAATTTGCACCCTATCATCATC